>JAIUZE010001912.1:0-115792 GCA_022085475.1 Heliosperma pusillum | reverse complement strand
CTTGAATCGGCATGTAACTTATAAAGAAGGGCACACGCCTAAAGGATCCCGAACATGTAACGAATATGATCAGGAAGTCTTTGCCAACATAGTAAGTATTATTTTTATTAAGACGGGTTTTTAATAACTTTATTGTTCAATTCTTGTATGTCTAACTATCTATTTATTTTAGTAACAGAAATTAAATTAAGTTTATTTAATATATTATAGGAGAATGTTCTGAAGGAGGTTGCGGAAGGGAAATTCACTCCGAGTGGTCGTGACGACGTTCTTGCTAGAGCGATCGGCCGTCCCGAGCATCCAGGTCGATTAAGGGGCGTCCCATTACATGTCTGAGTCACGAAATATTATGGGACAACTAGCTCGAACAAGAAGAAGAAAAATAAGGGGAAGGCTGACATGGTACGTATACCATTTGTTATTGTCATTTAAAATTCACATGTTATTGTTTTAACAAATTGCTGATTCTACATTTTGGGCGTGCAGGTTCAGTTATTGGCCTCCGTGATACTGAAGATGACTTCTGGAGGCAAGCCTTCCGAAGAAGAATTGAAGATGATGGAGGATGTCATTAAAAAGGGTGAGGTAGTGCAACAGATTTGCCAAGAGGCAGACACTACTACCTTGCCAATACATGAGGAGACGGCTGAGAAGATGGGTGAGGTACCTACTGCTGTCGAGGTTTTACTACCTCAAGCCGATAAGGTAAATATGATTTTTTTTTTCTGCATTTGTTCTTTCTAGCAGCCATGCCTTTGATTGGTTTATTTTATTAGGTAAATGAGTCGGAAAAGGGGACGCACCTTGAGGAGACGGGTGAGGTACCTAATGCTGCTGAGGTTTTGATACCTCAAGCCGATAAGGTAAATACGACTTAACCATTTTGAACCTCTGCATTTGTTCTTTCCAGCAGCCATTGCATGCCTTTGATTGGTTAAGTAATTTTATAAGGTAAATAACTCTGAAAAGGGGACGCAACTTGAGGAGCCGGCTGAGAAGACGGGTGACAATAAGGAGGTATGTAGAATATAAGAAGTTAGTATATGCTGTCAGTGCTAAATCCGGTCTGGACATGTTCAAGTATAATAGCCTACCCACCAACAATAAATACTTGTAACTAACTTTACATTATATACTCAATATAGATCATTTATGATATCTAGTATATTTTGGTATTTAGTAAATAATGTGTATTCTTCAGGCCACAAAAAGGCGGGTAGTTGTTCGTCTCGCCGACCCTTCATTCAAAGAGAATGTGATTGTTGCTCGGGGTTTCGTATACCCAAAGCCCAAGGACTCAGCGGAAACCATCTTGGTTCATGGCGTACGACTCTTGCCGAAGCATGCAAAAGTGGGGATAGTGGGAGTCGTGAAGGGCTATGGAACCCGTAAACTGCCCGTCCCAGTCCGCGACGACATAGTAATACTGGCAGATGCGGTTAAATGTTTTGTCCAATGGCCTCAAAGCCACATTTTCTTGGCTCGTGATTGTAAAATTCAACAGAATGTAGACGGGGTTAGAAAAATACATCTAATTTAACCCGCCTTTTGTCTTTGTTCATCACCTTCATAAATAGTAAAATTTATACTATGTTTTATTTTTGTTTTGTAGGTAACAAAAAACATGGATAAGTCTAACTCGATAGACAATAATCTTTCTACTACCTCGTCAATACAACAACTTGATGAGGTATTTAATCAACTCTCTTTATATTTTAAGTTCTACTATCGCCTCATCATTGAAAGAGCAACTTAATTTAGTTAGCCACATGTAGGTTGTGAAAGGTAGCACACCGCATCATTTCCCCAAGCTGAAAGAGGTCAGGAGTCTATCCAGTACTAAATTTCATGGGAACGTTTACATGGAAAAAGTACGAACGGTGGCGATGCTGGAGCTTTATAAGGAGGCTGAGAGACGCATAGCAAGCGAGCAATTAATAGTTATTCCGCTCGAGAATGATATTGTAGGGGTAGAACGCCAAGCAATGCTGGATTGGGAAACGCTAGCCGTTTGGGCTGGCCTTGACGAGATTGATGTCCAACACCTATATGTTTGGATGAAGTAAGTTTCTTAATAAATTAAATCATGCAGTATTCTAATATTCTGACTAAGTAAGATATAGTGTTTATAATATCGGAATTAAAACCGGCATGTAGTTACTTGAACTCGGTTGTGATCCCCGCCGAGACCAATATTAATCCACTTCCTCAATACGGATTCATGTGCCCAAATGTTTTATCTATGCATATCGAGATGTTTTCGTATGAAGAACGTGTAAATTATATTGCTGGGGAGTTGGCGAAAAACAATAAGCTCATTTTTGCCCCTTATAATGAAGCCGGGTAATATATAATTAATATTACGATTCCAAATACAATTGCATTTTTATATGTTTGGTTATGATGCATGTTGTGATTGTTAATAATGATGTGTCTCTCGATCTCTAGGAGACATTGGGTGCTAGCATCGATCAATCCGACCACGAAGAAAGTATTTTGGTTGGACTCTTTGCATGGACAACCATCCGAGACCTTTAAGATGTTGATTATTAAGTAAGTTTATAATACTGATGATGATTTGGCACATATAATATTAAGTTAGTAGTTTATTATTATTAAGTAAGTTTATGTGACTTTCGGCCTCTTTCCTTTTTTAAAGGGCCTTTGAGAAGAAAAGAGCAACCGGCAATCAACCGACAGAATATTCTGATGATGACCCTACTTTTATTACGATAACAGGGGTACGTACGCGCAAATACAATACCTTAATAATTAAGTGCATTAAACTAATTACGCATATACATCTGTCTTTTTTAATTACGCATTAAACTAATTGGTAATTGCCCTCTCGTCTCTTCGTTTATTATGTAATAATAGGTCCCTAAACAGCCGGATAGCATCCAATGTGGATACTACGTTTGTCGTTTCATGTTGGAGATTATTAGGCGAAGATATATCAGCATTCCCGAAAGAGTTAGTAGTTTAATGTAGCTATTATTTACTTTTTTTCATTAGAGCTGATATCTTTTCTGCTATATATATATGATCGATGTTGCTAATTATGTATGATATGCCTATACTGTTGTTACCCTACTGATCGATGTCTTTTATTTGTTTTATCCGCAGTATTCAATCAACACGCCACATGTCCCTGAGTACACTAATCACAATATAGACGAGGTAAGGGACTTGTTGGGCAAATACGTCCTTGATGAACAAACAAAGAATAAATGAAACTTAGATTATTTTGGAAGCAGATAGGGAACTTTAATTTGTATGTAGAAGTCATTAATTAGAGCGAGTTGTAAGTCTGAATTGCTCTGAAAGAGATCATTTTGGTTGTATATATCATCTTGCTGCTGCTGTACATGAATTGCCCTGTACATGAATTGCTCTGATTTATATATAGATATATCATTTTGCTGCTTCTGAAATTGGTTTATGCTGCGTACTGCTGCTGATTTATGGAGGATTTTAACTGGTGGCATGGGAACAAATTTCAATTTTTTCAAAAACAATAATAAAAATAATAACAACGGTTTTTCAAAATTCATTAAAAGCGTTGTAACATATTTCCTACCACAACTTATCATACCTTTAACAACGGTGTATTATAGAATACCTGTTGTTATTAAAACTTTCCACAACGGCTTCTTTATTATACTCCGTTGTAATTAACAATATTCACAACGGGTTTGAAAAATTAAAGCGTTGTTATAATCCTTCCCACCAAAATTAATCATACCTTTAACAACGGTTTAATTTCATAGAACCGGTCTCGTATCTTTCCCACCATAATTATTCACACGTTTTAACAACAGTTATCTAGTAATAACAACGACTTATTACCGTTGTTAAAACTATTCACAACGGTATTTTCATTAAATCGGCACCGTTGTTAAAACCTTTAACAACGGAGGCTTTAACAACGTCCGCTTTTTAATATTACAACGGTTTTTAACCGTTGTCATAGCCTGTTTTTGTAGTAGTGACATACATACAATAAGTCTTGCTGAATACATGTCACAAGCTGAAACGGAGTAAAATGTGACCTATTTATGATAGAATAAGTCAATATTGTGTCATATTGTAATTATTTAGTTCCTACTTTTATGTAATTTGTTACCTAGTTTAGTGTAACCTAGCTAGCTAATCTCTTGTATTTATACTGCTAACTCAATCAATACAAGCAAGGCAACCATTAATCTCCTTTATGGTATCAGGTTTCTAGGTCAATCCTACCGAAATCGCTTCCGCTCTTCTTCCTCTACACTTCCGACCTCACGTCACTCCAGACCTCACGTCTACAAACATGGCCCCTGATGCAAAGTCGGCTTTTCACCCGGCTCTTGCCGTGAACAACATCACCAATCACATTCCAGTCAAACTCGGAATGGATAATGATCAATACCCCTTGTGGGTCGCCTTGTTCACGAATCACGCCAAATCCAATCGGGTTCTTCACCACATCGTCAAAACACGAGTTGCTCCCACGACACCGTCGAGTGATGACGAAAAGGAGTTGTGGGACACACTCGATGCCACGGTTTTGCAGTGGATTTATTCCACCATCACTACCGAACTCTTGGAAACTATTGTTGAAGCAGAATCTACTGCTATGGAGGCATGGAACCGCCTCGAAAATATTTTTCAAGATAATGAAAATTCCCGGGCTGTCACTCTCGAACAGGAATTTTCTCATGTCGAAATGGGGAATTTTTCCTCCGTCTCGGCATATTGCCAGCGACTCAAATCCTTGGCAGACCAATTAAAGAATGTGGGGGCTCCGGTTTCCAATAGCCGCCTTGTTTTCCAATTGGTCTCGGGTCTATCTCCGGCGTATCAAGGTGTTGGCACAATTATTCGCCATAAAACTCCGCTTCCTGCCTTCTATCGAGCTCGCTCCATGTTGACACTCGAAGAAGCCAATATTGCTAAACAAACCGCTACTGGATCTAATGAAGCACTATATTCTCGTGGAAACGCTGATAGCGACAATGGCGGTTCGTCCTCTAAAAACACTGCATCCACGAACTGGAAGGCAGGCCGTGGCTCCAACTCCGGTGGTAAAAAGAAAGGCAACAAGGGTGGCAAAGTTCAACAGGGCAGCGGCAAAGGGCAGGGATCTTCTTCTCCGGCAGCGCCGTCTCCTACTCCTGCACCAGTCGCGACTCCTCAGACTTGGCAGGGAGGATACGGCCCCTGGCAATGGCCCTCATCGCCATGGGGTTATCCACCGTGCCCCTTTCCGTCGAGCCCCTGGATGATGCGTCCCGGCGTTTTCCCACGTTCTCAGCAGGGGGTGTTAGGTCCTCGTCCTCCGCAGGCGTATAATGCCGATGGTTCCGGGCCGTCTCAAACTGATATTGAAGCAGCCATGTATACTCTAGGCTTAACTCCACCAGAACCGTGGGTCATGGACACGGGTGCAACGTCTCATATGACGAGCAATCAAGGTACTCTCTCGTCTTTTATTAATTCGAGTTTTCGTAATGGTATAGTCGTTGGAAATGGTCAGTCAATTCCGAATAAAGGTTACGGACACACAACTCTCCCGAAACCACGTCCCCCATTAGTATTAAAAAATGTCTTATATCCCCCCAATTTAGTTAAAATTCTAATTTCCGTTAGAAAATTCACAACCGATAACATGGTCAGTATTGAATTTGACCCCGTTGGTTTTTGTGTGAAGGACTTGCGGACGGGGACTCGTCTAATGAGGTGTGATAGTCGGGGAGATCTTTATCCTATTTCGTCCATTACAAAAATAGCCGATTCATCTTCGCTTTTTGCAGCTTTAGCACCGTCCCTATGGCACAATCGTTTGGGTCATCCGGGCGATCCTATTTTTTCTGTTCTTAGGCAAAATAAACTCATTGATTGTAATTCAAATTCGCGTAATTCGTTTTGTCAATCTTGTCCTCTTGGAAAACATGTTCGTTTACCTTTTGCAAAATCTATTTCCCGTACTTGTTTGCCATTTGATATAATTCATTGTGACTTATGGACTTCACCCGTCTTAAGTTCGTTAGGTCACAAATACTATCTGGTTATTTTGGATGATTACTGCAATTTTGTATGGACCTTCCCTATTGCTACAAAAAATCAAGTCAGTCCCATTCTCACAAAATTTCACGCTTTTGTCCAAACGCAATTTGAACGAAAAATAAAATCGATCCAATGTGACAATGGTACGGAATTTGTCAATCATCTTTTTCGAGATTTTTGTGCCTCTAACGGGCTAGTTTTTCGACTATCTTGTCCACACACATCGTCTCAAAATGGAAAAACTGAACGCAAAATTCGTTCCATAAATAACATTGTTCGAACTTTTCTTTTTCATACCTCAATACCAGTCAATCTTTGGCATCATGCACTCGACATGGCTACATATATGTTGAACATCCTCCCAAGTAAACCCATTGCCTATAACATACCCCTTCAAATGATGTATAATCGCACTCCTGTTTATAGTCATCTCCGTGTCTTTGGTTGCTTATGTTTTCCTTTGATACCGTCTACTACTATAAACAAATTGCAACCCCGTTCCTCTCCGTGTGTTTTTCTTGGCTATCCTAAAGATCACCGTGGGTATAAATGTCTTGACATGTCCAAAAATAAAATTATTATTTGTAGGCATGTCATCTTTGATGAGCACACCTTTCCGTTTGCTAACATCCATCGCACCGCTACTCACACTTATGATTTTTTAGATGACGACGTCTCCCCATATGTCCTTCGACATATGACCATGTTTCCCCAGTCAACCCACAACACACCCACTCCCTCCGTCGTGTCCACCCGTGACCCGCCTACTCATCACCAATCTCAGCCTGGACCCTCGGCAAATCCATCTACTGCCCGTGTCCGTAGACCCCTTCCACCAGCCTCTAAACCTACCACCCGAGCCGATCACGGCATTACAGTCCCAAACCCAAAATACTCCTCGGCCAACCCCCACCACAGTTTGTCTCACACGTTAGCTATATCACCTATTCCTAGGAATCCCGTGTCTGCTATCCGTGACCCAAATTGGAAACTGGCCATGGACGACGAGTATACCGCTCTTATTAATAATAAGACGTGGGTCTTGGTTCCTCGTCGTGTGAACGTTAATGTCATTCGCTCCATGTGGATTTTTCGTCATAAATTTAATTCTGACGGTTCCTTTGAAAGATACAAAGCTCGTCTTGTAGGTGATGGAAAAACTCAACAGGTTGGCGTCGATTGTGGCGAAACTTTCAGCCCGGTCGTCAAACCCTCCACGATTCGTACAGTCCTCTGTCTTGCCTTATCTAACTCGTGGTCCATCAATCAACTTGACGTCAAGAATGCTTTCCTACACGACACTCTTAACGAGACGGTTTATATGTATCAACTCCTCGGGTATAGGGACAAATCTCAGCCTGATCATGTTTGTCTCCTGAAAAAGTCGCTATACGGTCTCAAACAAGCCCCCTGGGCTTGGTATAAACGTTTTGCAGATTATATTGCTCGTCTTGGTTTTACGCACTGTAAAGTTGATCACTCCCTATTTATCCTTCGACAAGGTACAAATCTTGCCTATTTATTACTTTATCTCGATGATATTATCCTCACGTGTTCATCTGAGGAACTTCGCTCCACTATTATGCGTAATCTTCAAACGGAATTTGATATGAAGGATCTCGGCCCGCTCAGCTATTTTTTGGGTATTTCTGTCAAGCAATGTTCCTAGGGTATGTTTTTATCTCAATCCAAGTATGCTAATGAGATCGTTGAGCGCGCAGGTATGTCCTCTTGTAAGGCCGCCGCTACCCCCGTTGATACCAAACCAAAATTAAGTGCCTCTCAATCTGTTCCCTTCGAGGACCCCACTTTGTTTCGTAGTCTTGCTGGTGCTCTACAATACCTTACTTTTACTAGACCCGACATTTCCTACGCTGTTCAACAAGTGTGTCTTTTTATGCACAACCCAATGACCGAACACATGGCCGCGCTGAAACGGATTATTCGTTATATACACGGCTCTGCTGACCGTGGTTTGTGGCTCCAGAAATCTGCTCCGTCTCTCCTACGGGCATACACGGATGCTGATTGGGGCGGGTGTCCGGATACACGACGGTCTACCTCCGGCTATTGTGTCTTTTTGGGTGATAACTTGATCTCCTGGGCTTCTAAGCGACAACCTACTCTATCCCGGTCTAGTGCCGAGGCTGAATACCGGGGAGTGGCAAATGTTGTAGCTGAATCGTGTTGGCTCCGCAACCTTCTGGTCGAGCTTCACATTCCTATGCCCAAAGCCACGCTCGTTTACTGCGATAACGTAAGTGCTATTTATCTTTCGGGCAACCCGGTTCAACACCAACGTACTAAACATATTGAAATGGACATACACTTTGTCCGTGAGAAGGTTGAACGAGGTGAAGTTCGTGTCCGTCATATCTCCTCTCGTTATCAAATCGCGGATATTTTCACTAAAGGCCTCCCTCTCGTCCTTTTTGATGATTTCCGTGCCAGCTTAAACGTTCGCTTACCTCCCGTTTCAACTGCGGGGGTGTGATAGAATAAGTCAATATTGTGTCATATTGTAATTATTTAGTTCCTACTTTTATGTAATTTGTTACCTAGTTTAGTGTAACCTAGCTAGCTAATCTCTTGTATTTATACTGCTAACTCAATCAATAGAAGGCAACCATTAATCTCCTTTAATTTAAGACGACAATGTTAACATTTTTAGATAAAAAGTTATCAGAATAATTTTCTAAGCTATAACAGTTTATCATCAAAATGGTCACATTTGTCATTAAAATGACGACATTTGACCGTCTTAAGCTTCTGACGAAAGTGGCTATCTTCAATGAAAACTTGTGCACGTGTATATAGCCAGAAAAAGAGCAGCTTAGCCATATGATCTATGAAACCCATGGCAAACACAAGGTACGCAAAAGAATAAGAATCTATGCAATTCCAAATTATAAACATGAGAATCAGCGCAATAATTAACAAAACCAACAGCAATCGATTCTGAAATCAATAAACATCAAACGCAAATGCGAAACGCACTCAAGCTATATATTATTCCCTTACTTTTGGTTTGTCCTTGCAAATTCTTATTTCAAATGGATCATTTCTGTCTGAAAAATAAGACGGGATTATGTTGCCATTTTTTGATTAAATATAACCACAGCTTATATCAACTTGTTTTCAATAGTGGTTACATCTAAGTGTAAAGTGGTTACAAAATTCCGTCTTATTACTTCAGATCAAAATGATCGTCTAAAGCAAGACCATGTATGTGTAAGAGAGTAGACATTGTGACATTTGGTAATAAATGGGCCCACATATAGAAGACAACACAATCCTCCATACTTGACAATCGTACCTACGTTACCGCCCGTGTGCACTGTACACTGTGCAATGTGCTTTGCTGTCACCTGCCATTCCCTTTTCTCCCTCACCTATCTAGTATCTAGTATCTACATCTCATGTCCTCCCTCTTTTAGCCACTATTATTCCCACTTTAGCCTTGCAAAGATTGTTGTAGGTTCCTTGCCCTTAAATGCAATCCACAAAATAGAATACTATACTCCAACATAGAGAAAAATAAAATATTTAAGAAAATGTGGAAAAATGACGGTAAAAAGAAAAAGGTAAGTGCACCATGTAATTGTGAGTTGTGAGTTGATAGGTGAGTCATGTAATGACATTTTGTGTAAATATGTAATGGGTTTAGAAGGATAATTTGATAATGTTGTGCGTTGTGTACTTGTGTGGAAGCGTTGATACCTTATATTAGGCTTCTGTCGTTGTATCAGTGTTCATTGTCCGTAATAGTACGATATTGTCCGCTTTGGGTCAAGCCCTCACGGATTTACTCTTGGGCTCCTTCCCAAAAGGCCTCATAGTATTATATTTGTGGACACTTATAAAGATCTTATTTCCCCTTTATTCTACCGATTTGGGACTTGAGTTTGTACCTTAACAATCCTTCCCTTAAATCAAGGACCATCATCTTGACTCGGACCTTCACCTCCACGGAGAACTTCCAACACCTTAGAGAGTTACAGTCCCAACTTCTAGACACCTTTAGCATCATCAAGTCTTGATAACCTCCTCTTAACCAACACCTCATGTGTCTCTCTAGAGGTATGTGTGTCCCTTCACGGAACTTGTGCTACACCGTCCGTATCAAACTCTTCTGCATCCAATATACCCTGGACTGGGTCCGCATCCAGTCCCTGAGCGCGCCACCCTCGGCTGCCTTTGGACTTACCATGGACCGCTTTTGTTGCCTCCATTGAGCCTCAGCTTACTTCGCCGGGTCACTGACAATCTTATCTTGGACGGGCTGTCTCATCGTCGCGGGACCCATGTCGTCTTCGCGAACATATTAGCTCTTCCTCGAGCTATAGGAGTTTCACGCCTTATAGTGTAAGACACCTTCAAGGCTTCAAGTCTTGGGCCTGATGCTTTTTCTTGTGCCCAGCCCAAGTTGAACATTGGGCTCTGATATCATGACTTGTTGTGCGGAAGCGTTGATACCTTATATTGGGCTTCTGTTGTATCGGTGTTCATTGTCTGTAATAGTATGATATTGTCCGCTTTGGGTCAAGCACTCACGGATTTACTCTTGGGCTCCTTTCCAAAATGACTCGTACTATTATATTTGTGGACACTTATAAAGATCTTATTTCACATTTATTCTACCGATGTGAGACATGAGTTTGTGTCTTAACATTATGGGCCAAATAAGATAGGTTACCTTTGATGTGGTTTGTTCGTTTATAATAAATGTTACCTTTAGTTTGGATCAGAGGGGGTAGTGTATTTAGGTAAGGACACAAGAATTTTTCTCAGCCTTGTTCCTCTTCTAATCTACAAAGGTCAGCCAATAAGTCTTGTTTGTCATGGCCCGACCCGTCGCAAGTTTGCGACAGGTCAAATCCCCCTCACAAAGAGCAAGTGGCAAGGCAAGTGGGAGCTCCATTTGCACCCTACTTGCCCCCCACTTGCTATTTGTGAGGAGGACTTGACCCGTCGGTCCGTCACAAATGAGAATTTGTGAAGGCCAGCAAGAAAATAAATCAAATTTATCAGATTTTTTGCCTATATACTCCATCGTTTTAACCTTGCATTAAAATGCCTCCTATGAATAGAAATAGTTTTTTTTAGCAACAACGAATAGAAATAATTAAAAGAGAGGGAATAACAAATTTAGTAACCCTAACTTTTATATATCGAATAATGGGTTTGGCCATGTTTAGTTGCTTCAACTTTTTTTGGATTTTTCAATTCATGAGACTTAAGTCTTGCCTTTGGACTACTTTAATGCAAGTCTATAAAAATATCATTTCAATTGTAGTATGGAGAAGACGTGGATATTAGATAATTAGAAGTACACTACTACTTTATTTTTGTGTTGAGAAAATGATTTTTTTTTTCAATTAGGTTTGAATTTATTTGGAAGGATACTATTGGGACTAGTGGGGACAAACGGTTCATGACTGAATGAACCAAACTAAATCAGAGCGATTTGAAGGCCGAATATGAAAATTAGGTGGATCAAGAATCGGTGCTAAATGTTTTGATTATCACAAATTCTCATTTGTGACGGACACTATCCGTCGCAAGCTTAAGACGGATACCATATTCTCTCACAAAATACCCATTAAGGGTGAGTGGAGAAGCACATGGGGGGTGCCCACCTTGTCCCCTCTACCCATTTCCTCTCACAAAATACCCGTCGCAAGATCCGATCCGTCGCAAGCAAGACCTACTGTTTGATTATGGCCAGACCAAAACCCAAAATTCTCAATTTGATCCCGTCTTAGACTGACATAGACCGAAATTTATTAAATATCATTAAATCAAACATAATATAAATAATTAGATTATTGGTTAATGTAGATAATTTTAAATGTTAGTGTATATTTGAAAATAAAGTGTTCATGTTTTATAACGCTATAATGACAAGTCTTTATAAACAATCAAACTTTGGTTAGGTTCGAACCTAAGTTAACCAAGTTTTTGATAGGACGGATAGAGCACCAAAATTTCAACAAGTGAGGACTAAGGACTAGACCTATATGAATTTGGTTTGAGTGCGGTTTAGACCAAATGATTTAAGTGTGGTCTATTTCTTCGATCTAGTCTATAACCAACGATCCGCTTAGTCAAGTTCTCCGATCCGGTCCATTTTTCCACTTCGGGTCTCAAGTTGCTCATCAGTCATCACTAGTTAGGTCTAATCAAGCGTAGGAGTCTTAGACTCGTAGTGCAGACAAAGTTGAACACAATTTTCTTCTTCCATCATCTATTCACGATAGATTAAACAAAATTAATAGATATTTTCTTTGGAATAAAAACCCTTCGCAACATACCCCTAAATTGATGGTTGGCATAAAATGTGTTTACCAAAATGGATGGGTGGACTAGGTATTAAAAATTCAGAAGATGCTAATAAAGCTCTCCAAATAAAACTTCTATGGAAAATTCTTACTGATAAATAAAGTATTTGGGTTAAGATGATAACTAAGAAATACTTGAAAAGTTGCTCACTTTTTGAGCATAAACTAATTCAAATAGCTCTTGGCAATGGCGTAAACTCATGAGTCTTCGAAACCTTTTTAGAAAAGGTTTAAGATGGCAAATTGGGGATGGTAGTAGCGTTAACTTTTGGTCTGATAATTGGGTCTTTTCTTACCCTTTTCTTACTAATCTTGATGCTTTTAATGATCCCGATCTTAGTCTGTTGGTTAGAGATTTCATTACTCCGGATAAGCAGTGGGATATATGTAAAGCCTTAGTAAATATTGATATTGTCAATAAGATCGTTAATATTCCTTAGCTTTACCTCATAATGGGATTCCAGATACTCTCTTTTAGGGTCTATCAGTGGACAGAAATTTCTCTACTAAAACTGCTACATGGCTAGCACAAGGATTGGTAGATCAGAATGTTAATAAATGTGAATTTTACTGGATTTGGAATCTCAATATTCTCTTTGGAAAACTTGTGTTGATGTCTTCCAACAATAAATAGACTACTTAGAAGTCATATTAATGTCTCGCCTAACTGTGTTTTGTGTAATCATCATCTTGAGAGTAAAAAGCATTTCTTTTTCAACTGTCCTGTAATTGGTTCGATTATCAAAGATTTTGGCATTATTAGTTTTAATAATTTTTCTGCAAACTCTTATAATAGTTCAAGTCAAAACTTTGTTATGAAGCTCAAATCTTTCAAAGAATTCATTCCCAACCTTGATTTCACTAACATTGTTTTTATTTGGTGGAATGCATGATTTTTAGAAATAATATTATTTTCAATAATGTTCAAATTAATTTAAGCAAGCTTACCCTTTTATGTAGTAATAGCATTGAACTTTGGAGTAAGACTCGGATGAAAGATCTCAAGAATCCCGAGAAAGACGAGTTAGTAAGAAATACAAATAGTAATAAAGAAGATATTTATTGGGAGAAGCCATACACGGGTTTTTTAAACTAAATTTTGATGGATCGAGAACTAATGGCAATAAGGCTGCTTTAGGATATGTCATTAGAGATCATATCGGTAAAGTAGTTTTGTTAGGAGCTAAAACTTGTGGATCTTATAGTATTCTTGTTGCAGAAGCTCTTGCACTTAAAGAAGGTATTATATCTGCAAAATCTCTGGGAATTTCAAATTTAATAATTGCAGGTGATAATTTATGTGTTATCAACTCGATTCGTAGCACTTGGCAAATTGCGTGGGAAATTTCAAGTATTGTTAAAGATTCGAAGTTGGATCTTCTTTGTTTTGAGCATGTAATAGTTAAACAATGTATGGAAATAGTATAAGAAATAGTATAAGCAATTATTTAGTAAATATTGTATTATAGGAAAATATAATGTAAGATATATGGTCATTATTTAGTTGCTAACTTTAGGAAGATATCTTAGAAGGAATTCTAGTATATATTGTAAGTTGTTATTGAGATGAAGTATTCAATAAAAATATCTTCACCAAAACTTCCTGCTTTCACGTTTATTATGGTATCGTGAGCTTAGGTTTTTTTTTCTCTAAATTTTCAATCAGTAGCCATGACAGGCAACGATAAGAATAACGATAAAATCAAAAATATCCCTTCAAGTTCACCATTATACCTACATCCATCTGATAATCCCAATCTTTGTCTTACTCAAATCGTTTTCAATGGCGAGAATTATGATTTATGGGCTGCCGCGGTGAGAAACGGTTTGGATGCAAAGAATAAA
Source organism: Heliosperma pusillum (assembly GCA_022085475.1). NCBI lineage: Eukaryota > Viridiplantae > Streptophyta > Magnoliopsida > Caryophyllales > Caryophyllaceae > Heliosperma > Heliosperma pusillum. The sequence goes on along the minus strand of JAIUZE010001912.1, from coordinate 101,558 downwards.
TTGAACTTTATGGAAGGAAAGGTCAAGAAACCATCAAATATAGATGGAGAGGATGTGGAAACTGTAGCATGGAGATCGTGTAATGCGATGTTAAAGGCTTGGTTACGGAATGTAATTGACCCAAAATTACATCCGAGCATTGCGTTCGAATCTACATTTGCAGAGGTATGGACGGAATTGAAGGACCGCTACTCGGCTGGTAATGCACCTAGAGTACATCAGTTGAAAGGAGAGTTAGCGGAATGCAAACCACTACAAAAAAGTATTTCATTAGCGACGGAATATTTGCGACGGACACGAATTCCGTAGCAAAAAAACCTTTGCGACGGATCCTGCGACGGAAATAGAATCTTGCGACGGAATTGCGACGGATATTCCGTAGCATAGTTTCCAGCCATGGCGCCTAGAAAAATAACATGGCGGGAACCTCTGCGACGGAAGTTCCGTCGCAATTTATAAGACTGCGACGGATTTTGCGACGGAACTTCCGTCGCAAATTCAAATAATTGACTGAAATATCACAACTGGCAAAGCCAGGTGGCATTTCTGTCTGCGACGGAAATTATCTTCCTGCGACGGAAATTCCGTCGCAAATATTATTTAATAATAAAATTTGCGACGGACTTGCGACGGAAATTCCGTCGCAAGGTTTTTTTGATATAACCAGCAGCAACTCTTTCCCCGTATATCATTATACATAAATCAATTAAAAATCCGTCAACTCTACCTAATACCTCACCGGCGCCACCCTAACCCAAGACCACTGGAGCCACCACAAACACCACCGGAACCACCACCTACACCACCGGAGCCTTCAATTGGTACGCCCCTCTTTCTATCTCTCTCCCTCTTCTTAATTTGATTTTTCAGATCTAACACCCCCTCCCCTTGCCTGTCGCCGCCACCCCCTCCCTGCTGCCGCCACCCCCTCCCTGCCGCCGCCACCTCCCTCCCTGCCGCCGCCCCCACCCCCACCCCCACCCCACTGCCACCCTCCCTCCTTTGAATTGTTGTAATTATTAATATAGATAATTATTATTACTCCCTCCGTCCCGGTCATTTGTCGTGCTTTACTTTTGTCACAATTATTAAGGAAATGTTGTTCATATATGATAGACTTAGTACCCGTTCAAGAATTACGCATTAGGTGTAATTCTTGAATAGTCCCCGTTTTGGGAGTGTCTTTGAATCTTTAATGCCATTTAGGTGGTAAATACTAATCATTTTTTTAATTATTATTTGACGATAAGTTTGGTTGACAGTTCCTTTAATGTTCTCTGAATACATATGGAGAGTGACAAGTCATTCAACATTGTGTATTTGGAGAACTGTAGGGAATTGCTGCCGAATTTTCGTCTCATAACAATTAATTAAATGATTAGTATTTACTAATGGTATGAAAGATTCAAAGATGGGTTTAGGTTGGAGAGATAAGGACCCCATGAACTCGAATATTACTTTTTTTTTTCAGGTGGAAGATGTTGTTGTTGTTGTTGTTGTTGTTGTTGTTGTTGTTGTTGTTGTTGTTGTTGTTGTTGTTGTTGTTGTTGATGTTGTTGTTGTTGTTGTTGTTGGAGGTTGGAGGTTTGAGGTTGGAGGTTGGAGGTTGGAGGTTGTTTGTTGTTTGTTGTTTGTTGTTTGTTGTTTGTTGTTTGTTGTTTGTTGTTTGTTGTTTGTTGTTTGTTGTTTGTTTGTGTAATAGGAGTTATTGTTACTATTATTAGTAGTTATTGTTGTTATTGTTGCTATTAGTAAACTTTTAGTTCTTGTGGTTATTGTTTTGAATATTTATTTAAGTCGATAATAATAATTATAAACGTGTATGTAGATTTGAAATGAAAAGAGTACAACGGGCATGGATGTATGAAAGATTGGATTGTAATAAAAAAATTAAGGCAGGAGTTTGTAAAGGGCGTTAATGAATTCATTAATTATGTTAAGAATCAAGAAGATTACGGTAGATGTAAGGAAATTAGGTGCCCATGTGTAAAGTGTAGAAATCGCAAATTTTTAGTCGAACAAGAAGTACGGAAACACCTAGGGCTTTGGGGCTTTTGCGATGACTATTATGATTGGGTGTGTCATGGTGAAAATTTTCCCGTTGAGGAGAGGTCTGACAATCCCTATAGGGATATGGTGGAGGATGCGTTGCGCGACAACATTAATGAAATTATAATGGAAAATGTTGACGCCGAAGTGGTTGATGAATCTACAAATCCTAATGTACTAGCCTTTTTCAAAATGTTGGAACATGCCAATAAACCGGTGTATGAGGGGAGTCGTATCTCTCTGTTGCAGTCAGCTTCCCGGTTGGTAACTTTGAAATGTGAATACAATTTACCCCACAAATGTGTAGATGGTATCGCGTCATTTATAGGGAACATTATTCCTGAAAATCATGTTCTGACGCGTAACTTCTATGAAACCAAAAATATTCTTAAAGCTCTTCAACTGCCTTATGAAAAGATAGATGCGTGTGAAATAGGATGTATGTTGTTTTGGGATGATGATAGTCTTCTCGATAAGTGTAGAAAATGTGGTAGAGATCGATATAAAAAAACAAAAGAATGCAAATGGCAAAAGGGTTGGGAAAAATATTTTAACTTATTTTCCAATAGGACCGCGTTTGCAACGACTTTATGCCACAAAACTAATTGCGGCAGAGATGCGGTGGCATCATGAAAATCCACGTGTCAGCGGGATAATGTCTCATCCAAGTGACGGCGAGGCTTGGAAACATTTTGATCGCATTCATCCTTCTTTTGCAAGTGAGCCTCGAAATGTTCGACTTGGACTTTGTACTGATGGTTTCGCACCTTTCGGTCAATACGGAAAGTCGTACTCCTGCTAGCCGGTAATGCTCACTCCATACAATTTACCACCCTGGCTATGTATGAAAAGACAGTTTATGTTTCTATCATTACTTATACCCGGTCCGAACAGTCCCAAAAAACATCTTGACGTTTATTTACAACCGTTAATTCGCGAGTTGAAGCAGTTGTGGGAGACAGGGTTGTACACATACGACGCCTCTAGAAAGCAGAACTTTGATCTTAGAGCCGTACTATTATGGACTATCAATGACTTTCCTGCTTACGGCATGTTATCGGGTTGGTCAACTGCTGGTGAACATGTCCATATTGTATGGAGAAGGAGACTAAGTCGTTTTGACTTTATAAAAGTAGAAAATGGAGTTGGTTTGATTGTCATAGACAGTTTTTACAATCTGATCATGTTTTCCACAAAGATAAATTTAATTTTCGAAAAGGACGAGTAGAGAAAGATTTTGCTGCTACGAGATTAACGGGTGAAGAAGTGTGGGATTGTGTGAAGCATTTTCCCAAAGTTGTGGATGCAAGTAAAGCTGAATTGGACTCGTTAAAAGTTTCTCGAGTTGGGTGGTGGAAACAAAGCATGTTTTGGGAACTTCCTTATTGGAGAACACTATTAATTCGTCATAACCTTGATGTAATGCATATCGAGAAAAACTTTTTCGAGCAACTGATTCACACGGTGATGAATGTGAAAAACAAGACAAAGTTTACCCCACAAGCACAAGAGGACATGTTGACCGTTTGTTCTAAACAGCGAAAAAGGGATTCATTCATTTTGAATAAAGAACAAAAGAAGGTGTTGTGTGATTGGATATCCAATTTGAGATTTCCGGACGGTTATGCTTCAGATCTGAGTAGATGTGTTGATAAACACGAGTTGAAACTACATGGATTGAAAAGTCATGATTGTCACGTGTTTATGGAGCGTTTACTTCCAGGGGCTTTAAGGCACCTTCTTCCGAAGAATGAGTGGAATGCTATAACTGAGCTTAGCCAATTTTTCAGAGATTTGTGTACTTCATCGATACAAGTTGAAAAAATAACTACTCTCGAGAACAACATTGCCGAAATCATTTGCAAGTTAGAGAAGATATTTCCCCCATCTTTTTTTAACTCAATGGAGCATTTACCAATTCATTTGCCGTATGAACTGAAAATGGGTGGTCCAGTGCAATATAGGTGGATGTATCCTTTTGAGAGGTAATTAATTCCACAATTATCCAATTTTAACTTTAATTATTTCATTCTATCTTATCCAAGTTTTTTATAGGTTCTTAAATCATTTGAAAAAAAAGATTGGAAATAAAGCGCGTGTTGAAGGTTCTATATGCAACGCGTATTTGCTTGAAGAAATTGCCAATTTCTGTTCCTTTTATTTTGAAGAGAACGTGGACACAAAAGCCAAGTATCTCGACGTACGCTCGAAAGAGCCTACGTATTCTACTTTACCCGAGATTTTTCAAGATCACGGGGGAATTTGTTCTGGAAAGTGTCGTGAAAGATTTTTAGAAGACAACGAATATGAGCGTGCACACTTATATGTTTTATCTAACTGTGATTTAGAAGAATTGAAGCATAACGAAGTGTAAGTAAAAAAATCGTCCTTTGAAACTTTAATTATTAATAATTAATTATAACAACATGCATGTAAAAACTATTACTTAATTCGACATTTTTTATAATGAATATATAGGATGTTTGAAAATTATATCAAAACAGAATATCCCCAATTTCTCACAGCCGAGGATATTTGGAACAAATTTGACACAAGATTTCCCCAATGGTTTAGAGGACAAGTAAGTACATACTACATACTAACACCAGATTACTCTTTTATTTCAATTTTTTTTAATACCTCAAGGTATTATAATATGTTAATAATTTAACAATGATAGGTAAACAACTTAAAAGATCCAGTTCTCATAGCCTTAGCACAAGGTCCTTCGAAAAGGGTGCGAACATGGAAACGTTATTTCATTAACGGATACAAATTTCGCACTTTCAAAGATGGGTTAGATTTGGAAAAATCTACACTTCATAATGGAGTATGTGTAAGTTCGACTGAGGGAGCTGACTACTATGGAACACTCAACGAAGTTGTTGAATTGTCGTACACAGGCGAAAAAAGCACATATAATGTTATTTTATGCAAATGTGATTGGATAGATAATTCTGAAAAAGGAATGCAAATACATAAGGATTATAAACTTGTGGATGTTAATCGAAGCAGAAAATTTCCGAAATATGATCCATTTGTGTTGGCTTATCAAGTTGAACAAGTTTATTAGACTTCATATCCAAATATCAAAAGAGATAAAGATAAGTGGTCAGCAGTATTCAAAACTAAAGCCAGATCGCATGTTGATGCACCTATTGTCGAATCTGCGTTTCAAGAAGATGTTATTAGTAGTGAGACACTACTATCAATAATTGAAGTGGCAGATGATAATGAAATTATAGAGGAGGAGGAAGAAGAAGCTCAAGTAGAGGACAATAATGCGGAGAAGGTAGAAGAGGAGGAGAAGGAGGATGAGCAGAAGCGGAAGGAAGACGGAGCAGAAGATAAAGAGGAAGATAAAGAGGAAGATAAAGCGGAAGAAGAAGATTTTATAGACTCCCTTTTTAAATACAACATTTCCGAAAACCAATATTTAAGTAGTGATGATGAATAAGATTATTTCTAATTCTTATATTAGTTGAAACTACTTTTTCTATATGTGTGGTCGTTTGTAAAACAATTTATAGTTTTTATTATTTATTAATACCAATATATAGTTTCTTGTCATTTAATTGTACATACATGTTTGTTAATTCATGACAACTTTGAATAGTTTAGTTTTTCTCTATATGGCGGGAGGACGAAGAAGAGGTAGTACTAGTAATGTAGGAAACAGAGGGCAGGAGGATGAGAATGAACGAGTGAATGACAGGAACGCGCCACCGCCACCGGTGGAGACTACTACTCGCAGAGTCCGCCTCGATCCGGATGAGGAAACAGGTGTATGGTAAGGCTAGTTCACTTTTACTTTAATTGTTTAATCATAATTATGATTATTCAAAAATCATAATATTTATATATAATGTATGTATTTAACTATGATTATTAATTTCAGGTTCAGTGACGCAGATGTGGTTAAACTGATCTCGGAGACCATAATCTGCGGGTACAAGGAGCATGCGCCATGTTGGAAAGAGGCGTCAAATAATTTGCGGTCGTCTTGGTGGAACTGGTTTGAGGTATAATTATTTAAAATATTATAATTATATCTATTTAAATTTGTTTTTCTCAATTTATCTTTGTTATTGATTTTTTATTTTTTTATTTATTCACTTAATATTTTCCTAACTTTATGTTTTTAATCATGACAGCAAAAGGTTTCTTTTCGATCCTCGCCATACAGATATGGTAAGGAAATCTTGGGAAGACGCCATGAAGACCCGTTTACGTCATATGATCTACCGAGCCTCGCAGAAAGACGAGGAGCACAGGCCGAGTTGGATTCCTTTGGACTTGTTTAGAAAGCTTAAGAAGAGGCCTGTCGAAGATCCTGGTTTCGTTGTGAGATCTCAATCAGGCGCGGCTAATCGTAGATCGGGATGTGAAGAGAAGGGAAAGGCGTTGCCTACTCACATTATGGGTAGAAAAAACACCTTGAGAATCATGGACGAAATGGTAAATCTAAATCTTCTTTCATTTTTTATTTATTTATCTAATTATAATTTAATACTTATATATATATGTTATACTAACAAGTATTTAAATTGTAGGTCGATAAATCTTCAACTGGTATCCCAAATGCGGTGCAAGTCTTAGAGAAGACAAAGAAGCACCCGTTCCGTGGATGGTTATCATAAAAACCAGCTCAACTCTATGTAAGTTATGCATTTTTTTGTTAAGTGATTTATGTTTAATTTGTCATTTATATATTTAATTACATTTACTTAATTTAAATGACAATTACTAATTCTGAACTTGTTTGTGATGCAGAATAAGATCATATCAAAGAAGTCTGAGCTTCAAACTCAAGGAGTTGAAAACATCGACGATAATGAGATCTATTATGAGGAGACTGGATTTGACGAGAAAGGAAGATGCTACGGATTGGGACCAGCGGCGAAGTTTTTGTTTGACCATCATAGGCACCCTGTTGCTACCTCAAACCCGACTCAGGGCAACCAAGGTTTGGCTACTAAGCTGTCAAAGGAGAATGCTGCACTTAGACAAGAGCGCGACGAGCAGGCTCAAAGGATTGCAGCTATAGAAGAGTACTTGAGTCAGGTTGCAAGAAATTCTACTCAAAACTGCAGAACTGGAGGTCCTAACCAGGGTGGAGACGACTTTGATGATGATAGGGGCGATAATGTTAGGTCCAACCCATTCACCCCTTTCCCTCCTTTCCCTCCAATCACTCCACTGACTTGAGTGATTAGTTAACTATTTGGGGTACTTTGAACCTTTTATTTGTAAAACTTTAATTACTTTTATGATATAAAATCAAAACTTTGTTCGGTTTTGTGTTACATTAGTAACTTTGTTGGACGCGTAACTGCTGGAAAACTTCTGTAATTTGCAGGTTTTTTGTCGTTTTAACGCGTATAAGGGGATGCAGGAAACAGGCAGGTCCGGGAAAATACAGGCATTATTGCGACGGAAATTCCGTCGCAAACATTGACTGACTTACAGCCAAGTCAAACGTAAAGTCAATATTTGCGACGGCAAGTCCAACTTTTGCGACGGATATTCCGTCGCAAATGTTGACTATATGTTTGACTTGACTGCCACCTGTACAGTCAAGTCAAACATTCAGTCAACATTTGCGACGGAAAGTCACGTTTTGCGACGGAAATTCCGTCGCAACTGTTGAATTTATGTTTGACTTGGCTGAACAGGTGGCAGTCAAGTCAAACTAAGTCAACAGTTGCGACGGAATTTCCGTCGCAAAACGTGATTTTCCGTCGCAAAAATGTGCGACGGATTAATCCGTCGCAATTACTGCTGTTTGCGACGAAAATAAGCGACGGACACTATCCGTCGCAAATCCGTCGCAAATCAGTCTTTAGCGACGGAAATTCCCTATTTAGCGACGGAATATTCCGTCGCAAAACGAACTTTATTTTGTAGTGAACAAGGACGGATGACAGTGGTTGAGTATTATACAAAACTCAAAACCATTTGGGACGAACTTGCTAATTACAGCAAGATATCGATGTGCAGTTGCGGAGCAGCCTTGGAGATAGCGAAAGAAAAGGAAGAGGAAAGGGTTCATCAATTTATGATGGGCCTCGACAATAATCTTTATGGTCATATTCGCAGCACTCTGTTGATGGAAGACCCCATCACAACCTTATCTCGTGCATATGCGCTTGTATTGCGTGAGGAGAGATACTCCAATGTGACGAAGGTAAAGGAAGAGGTTAACGAGGCAGCCATGGCTATGAGGTCCTATGGAGCATCGAAGGGCAGAGGGAATCACTCCAAGCAAGATGGGGAAGATGAAGAAGAACCACCATCATGCAATTATTGTGGTAAGTTTTATCACACGGAGGAGAACTGCTACTCTAAACACGGGTATGATACCGTGAAAGGAAGAGAAAGAGGAACGAGTCGTCGCGGCGGATATGGCAGAGGTCGTGGCCGTGGCAGGTCACAAAGTCGTGGACAGCAAGAGGGACATCAAGCAAATGCAGTGCATAACATGACAGGGGCAAAGAAAGCAGAGAGTTCGAAGGACAGTTCGTTCTTCACTGCAGAAGAAATGGAGCGGATCCGAATTATCATAAAGAATAGTCCCGAAGGTATTGAAAGGTTGACAAGTATGCACACAAAAATCGAACACGAATGGTTAATTGATAGTGGTGCTTCACACCACATGAGAGGAAGGCGGAACAGCCTTGTTAATATTCGAATTGAGGAGCCATCGAATGTTGGACTTCCTGATGGCAAGAAGATACGAGCAGAGGAACATGGCGAAGTGAAATTGAACGATAATTTTGTTCTAAAAGATGTGTTATACGTACCTAATTTAATGTGTGACTTAATATCTGTGCAACAATTAATTCGTGAAAATGATTGCGTCGTAATTTTTTTACCGGACTATTGTATAATGCAGGATCGGGTTTCGAGGAAGGAGATTGGACGGGTTGAGCACCACGATGGGGTTTACATATTCAAGTCAAGAGGAAGTGAGGCAGTGAGCAAGGTAATTGTGTCAAAGGATGGAGAACTTTGGCATCGACGACTTGGACACCCATCAAGGAGTAAATCGCTTTTTTTTCTGCATTAGTTAATTATAATTTGCATTGGGACTCTAGCCAAATTTGTGATTCTTGTTGTAGGGCTAAACAAACTCGAAATTCGTTTAGCTTAAATAATAAGCGGTGTGATGAATTGTTTGGTTTAATTCATGTAGACATTTGGGGAAAATATCCTATTGCTAGTTTATCCCGTGCTCATTACTTCTTAACTATTGTTGACGATCATAGTCGAGGGGTATGGATTTATTTGATGAAAGATAAAAGCGAGGCAAGTCGATATATGAGAGTTTTTTGCCAAATGATTAAAACACAATTTAACAAAATGGTAAAAATCATTCAAAGCGATAATGGGAGTGAGCTTTTATCGGGTGCGATGAAGTACTATTATGAAGACAATGGAATTTTATTTAGGACTAGTAATGTTGATACCCCACAACAAAATGGTCGGGTTGAGAGAAAACACCGTCACATCTTAGAGAAAGCTAGAGCTTTGCGATTTACGAGTCATTTACCCATTGAATTTTGGGGGGAGTGTGTCTTGACAGCGGCTTACCTCATAAATCGAACACCAACACCAATTCTCAATAATATAACTGCGTATGAAATTCTATACCAAAAGAAACCGGATTTGACAAATTTGAGAGTCCTTGGTTGCTTATGTTACGCCCACAATAAAAACAAACCACGAGACAAATTCGAAGAGCGGGGAAAACGGTGTTTGTTTTTGGGCTACCCACATGGGAAGAAAGGTTGGAAAATGTTTGATTTAAATACTCGACAAGTATTCGTATCACGAGATTTCATATATTTTTTAGCATGTCTTTCCATATTATGAACCACTTGACACCAATAAAAATTCAAATGATAAAATTGAACAAGTGAGCTATGGTTTGGACGAGTTAGAGTGTTTTGAGAGTGAGGAGTTTCATGGTGAGGAAAGGGACGAAACTGCCAGCACTAATGAAGGAGTGACTGGACTCGAAATACCAACCACTGCAGAAACTGGTCTGTCTCACACGGACAGTAATGCCACTATGGGCAGAGGAGCATGGGAAAGAAAGGAACCGTATTGGGCCAAAAAAATTTTGTGTGAAAGTCGACTCGAGTTGTAAAACCCATCATCAATGCTCACCAGGATCAATCGACTCCCAAGAAATCAGGTACTCGTTATCCCTTAGTTAATTATGTTGACACAAACTGTTTTTCCAATTCCCACAAACTTTTTCTAACAAAAATTGCCGAGGTCAAAGAACCCGTTCATTATCATGAAGCGACAGGTGACGCTAAATGGAGAGAAGCAATGAATAAAGAAATCGAAGCGTTAGAAAAGAATGGGACATGGAAAATTGTGAAGCTACCTCTTGGGAAGAAACCAATTGGGTGTAAATGGGTGTACAAGGTCAAGTATAAGGCCGATGGATCGATTGAAAGATATAAAGCTCGATTGGTGGCACAAGGTTTCACTCAAGCTGAAGGGATTGACTATCATGAGACGTATGCACCGGTGGCGAAAATGACTAGTGTCCGTTGCTTGTTAACCGTGGCCTTGGCAAAGAAATTGAGCATTGAACAACTAGATGTGAACAATGCATTCCTACATGGTGATTTAGAGGAGGAAGTATACATGAAGGTGCCCCAAGGATTTGAACGAAGAGGGGAGAATCGGGTTTGCAAATTATTAAAATCAATATATGGGCTCAAGCAAGCATCCCGTAATTGGTTTGCTAAATTGTCGAAATTTCTACAAAGGTATGGCTTCGTTCAATCCTTGGCCGATTATTCTCTATTTACATACAACAACGGAAAAACATTTATTGGTGTGTTGGTTTATGTCGATGATATGATACTTGTAAGTAATAATAATGAAGCAAGCAAAAAGTTCAAAGGGAGTCTCGACAAACTTTTTGGAATTAAAGACTTGGGACGTCTTAGGTATTTCTTAGGGATTGAAGTAGCACATGGGGAAAGCGGTTTATTGTTGAATCAACGAAATTATGCCTTAGGAATAATAGAAGAAGCCGGGATGAGTGGGGCGAAACCGGTATACACACCCATGTTGTAACACCATCAGTTGGAATTAGCGAGAGGAGAATTGTTAAAGGATGCGATGAAATATCGAAGGTTAGTTGGAAGGTTGGTTTATCTAACAATCACGAGGCCGGACTTGGTATACTCGGTCCACATGCTATCTCGGTTTGTTAATGAACCACGAAAGGAGCATCGGGATGCGGCGTTAAGGGTAGTGCGTTATGTAAAAACATGTCCGAGCAAAGGTATCATATTAATGCAGGGACGAATTTGGAGCTGCAAGGGTATTGTGATTCGGACTATGGACGGTGCCCTATAACAAGACGTTCGTTGAGTGGATATTTTGTTGCACTTGGATCGTCACCCATATCGTGGAGAGCAAAGAGGCAAACTACGGTGTCCAAGTCAACGGCAGAAGCCGAATATCGAGCAATGGGGAGTGCAACGAGTGAACTAATTTGGGTAAAGTCGTTTTTGGCTTCGTTAGGAGTGTTCCATACAAAACCCATGGAATTGTGTTGCGATAATCAAGCAGCAATCCACATAGCTAAGAATCCCGTCTTTCATGATAGAACGAAACATATAGAAATAGATTGCCATTTTGTGAGACAACATATTGTTAACAAGACAATAAAGCCGACCCATGTGAGAAGCAAAGAACAAGTGGCAGACTTGTTTACCAAGGCATTGGGAGGAGAAGCGTTCGAATATTTGCAAGTCAAGTTGGGTCTCAGATTACTTAGAGCTCCAACTTGAGGGGGAGTGTGGAAATAGTATAAGAAATAGTATAAGCAATTATTTAGTAAATATTGTATTATAGGAAAATATAATGTAAGATATATGGTCATTATTTAGTTGCTAACTTTAGGAAGATATCTTAGAAGGAATAAGTCTAGTATATATTGTAAGTTGTTATTGAGATGAAGTATTCAATAAAAATATCTTCACCAAAACTTCCTGCTTTCACGTTTATTACACTGCTACCGCGAGGCCATTAAAGTTGCTAACTTTATCAACTTTAATGGCTTCCGTTGGACACTCTTGTTCAAGTCTTTCAAGATGGTTCCAAAGTCCTTGGCTTCCACTTAATTTACTCATCCGAAAGGATGAAATAGGTTGGTGCTACAATCGAAGAGTGACCTAATTTTCTTACCTTGTCAAAAGAAATAAAAAATAAATAAATAACCGGATCCATTTAAGATTCGCTTATGGTCATTTCAAGTCGGCATACGCATACCCTTCATTAATAGTCTGATTTGTACTATTATCTCAGCTGCAAATAATTGGATACCTTAGTTGGAGACTTGGAGTAGTAAGTTAAGGAGGAAATTGTGCTGAACAGCTCATTAAAGTATGAATTTTTCTCCATACACTAGGCCTCGTAGGAGTTGTAGCACAAGGGTAGCCTTATTATTAGAGTATTAGGTACATGTGTGCAGTGTGCTAGTCGCTTCATTGTCATAGCAAATCTCGTTTAAGACGGATCAATCCGTCTTCAATGATAATTTGTGCGTTGTCATAGGATAGCCAGAACAATGACTAGTTATGAAATAAGTTCTCATTTAGAATGTGAGATAATATTACTATCCTAAAATCATATTTGTCCCACTTGTCACACATAGCCAACTCACACAATTCACGAATACATCAATCCTCTCCATTTTATGGTTTCCTAAAAAGAAATGAAGAGACCATTTTTTTTAACGGTCCAAATTGCACTTTACTGTATCAAACGGTTTAAGATTAATGTATAGAAATAAAGATTAATAAAATATAAACAGAAATATATTGATAAATGAGATTGTGAGGAAATGGAGAAAAAGATATGAGAAACTTATATTAATTGACAATTGATGCAACTTTTGGTGTAGACAAAAGTCTAGATGAGCTAAACTAGAAACAATGTCAATTGTCAAATAGTAGGATGGAGTGAAGGCATATCAACGAGTTAAGAGAGATTAATCAATATTTAGTTGTTAATGAATTTTCACGACTCTTAGGCCCTGTTCTTTTGGACTTAAACTCACCCCCTTTAAGTTCAGTTCAGCTCCTATAAGTTCAGTTCAGCTCCTATAAGTTCAGTTCAGTTCAGTTCAGCTCCTATAAGTTCAGTTCAGCTCCTATAAGTTCAGTTCAGTTCAGCTCCTATAAGTTCAGTTCAGTTCAGCTCCTATAAGTTCAGTTCAGCTCTATAAGTTCAGTTCAGTTCAGTTCAGCTCTTATAAGTTCAGTTCAGAAAAGTTCAATTCTTACAAATTAAGTTTAGAAAAATTATACGAAATATATTATTTATGAAAACCGATATAAAAACATTTGACATTAATTATTGGATACATACATTATCATTGAGACCGCCCGAAGAAATTGTAGAGTATTTCAACTATCGACATTCATTATTTTTGAATGAAAGTTGAAATGACATTTGGTTAATTGAAAAAAAGGTGGAAGATGTTAACAAAATATGCTCTAAATGTCACAAAAGTATCAAATGTCTATTATTGTTTCTACATTCACACTCCATAATTTTATAAGTATGCATACTCTTGGAATACCTATTATACAACATGACGTGAATATTCAAGAAACAGTAGATTCAGACATGTTTGATTATAAGCGGAAAAATGCCATGTTCAAGATACGAAACAAGATAGTAAAAAAACATTTGGCGAGACAATGGATTCGTTGTTTCGAGTGGTAGTGAAGATGAAGAAGAAAGTGATGAGGAAGATGATGATATAGAAATAGATAGTTAAAAAACGATGTAATATGTAATTTATTTTTTTATCGTAATGTAAACGTAGTAATCTGTATCAACAAACAAATGTATATAAATCGGAATAATTTTATTATCTTACCTTATGTTTTAGAGTATATTTTTTTTTGTATGACAACCCTTTCCAAAAGATAATGATTATAATAAAGTTCAGTTTAGTAAAGTTTAGATTATATAAGTTCTATTCAATTAAGTAAAATTAAGTTCAGAAAAGTTCAGCTCCTATAAGTTCAGTTCAGTTCAGTTCAGCTCCTATAAGTTCAGTTCAGCTCCTATAAGTTCAGTTCAGTTCAGCTCTTATAAGTTCAGTTCAGTTCAGCTTCTATAAGTTCAGTTCAGCTCCTATAAGTTCAGTTCAGTTCAGTTCAGCTCCTATAAGTTCAGTTCAGCTCCTATAAGTTCAGTTCAGAAAAGTTCAGCAAAATTCAGTCCAAAAGAACAGGGCCTTACACTATTGTTACTAACTTAAGACATAATTCTCGCTTTTACCATTATAATATTCCCATTGTCTTGAGATCCAAAGCGTTAATTTTCGGGTAGTTGGTGGAGTTTATGTAGATGATATATAATAATAATAATAATAATAATAATAATAATAATAGATGGTGATGTTTATAGGAACACAAAAAAAAGTCTAATACCATATTTAGAAAATTCTACCATGTAAAGTTAGTTTACAACACTAAATCATCAAAAAGTCTCATCTAAGATAGAGCGACCCATTTTAAGCATAAGACCGGTCAAACTCGTTGCACAAAGGACAAGTAAGGGAGCAATGCAAGTGGGGGATTCATTTGCCTCCCATACTCTTTGCAAGTTGCAAGTCTCGCAACTAATTAAGAGTATTTACAGTAGTTGTCATTTAAGCCGAGATCGGTATAACAATAATAGCTAGTCTTCCACTCTTTTGTATAGCCGGTTTGTTTATTATTGTGTAAATTAAATTTGATACTAATTGCATAAAAGATATCGTATAAACAAAAGTTCTCTCGAGCTTAACATAGTTAGTAAAAGCAAATTGTGCAATATAGTATACATATAAAATTGATTTATAAAATATTTTGTAAAACTAATGTTAAATTCGGCAAGTTGTATTTACATTCGGTAAGTCTCATTGTTCTTAAATTATAGACAAGTCAGATACCTCTTACAAAAATGCAAGTGGAAGGACAAATGGGAAATCACTTGGGGGTTGTTTGGTTGCATGTAGGAATTTGTATTGCCTAGGAAGTCATAAAACACATGATTTTAGAATTCATGTGAATTAATAAATAGTGTTTGGTTGTCAGGGAGGAAGTGTAGTTCATGTAGGCATTCCAACTTACCTAGGGGGACCTAGATAAGCCACTTCCTCCATTATGGAGGAATTGGAATTCATGGGAACTTCCAATTTATGTGAATTGGGGCAACCAAACAACATGCCCATTTTACAATTCACATGAATTTAAGTTCCTATGTTATTTAGTGGGTAACCAAACAACCCCTTGGTTTTGCACTTGCTCCCCCACTTAGCTTACTTCTTTGTGAAAGGGATCCGACTCGTCTACAATTGTAGACCGATATGACTGTCTACAATCAAAATTTGTGATTTGCATTTTCATTTTGCAAGGCCATGCCATTCAATTCTGTCAAGCGTTTCTAGTATAAACATGATATTAATGTGTCAACCGTATCTCTTACTATTTGCGCAAATGAGTATTCTATTGCAACCATATGATCCATATTCTTTTGCCAATATTTTCTTGGCTAATGACATTTTGCTGAGCTTTACAACTATTATAACACGTAAAAGTCCTTTAATGGTGAATTGATGATAATTACGTCCAACCTAGTTTCACTATTAACGGAAATTACTATTTTCTATTGCAACCAAAATTAATCTGCTAGTAATCGAGTTTTTATTACCGCATCTCAATTACACATTTACATACGGTGAGCCGTGGCCCGTGAGTACGCGATGACTCATGCTCCTTTGGACCTTTAGCTGAGAGGGGATCGACTTAGATTACAAATTTATCATTGACCAGAGAACAAGAGGTAGCTCAAGTGGTAAGAGCACTCTTACTCCAACCATGAAGTTGGGGGTTCGATTCTCACCCGCGACATTGTGCGCTCATTTAAACCAAAAAAAAAAACAAATTTATCATTGACCAAAAATGATTGTGTAGATCTTACGAGTATGAAACACTCCGTTTTTATATATAGAAAAAAATATATTTAGCTAGTGATAGTAATAAACCAATGTTTTATATATAGAAAAAAATTGGCGAGTTCTGAACTCGTGACCAAGAGATATGCCCACTCAAAGTTTATTCGGTAAAAAAACTTTGACATAAAAAAACTCCTAGCCACGAAATCCAAATACGACTAAGTTTTTTTTCAAATCGTAACTCTAAAAAAGATGAACGATTTGAAAAAAAAATCGTCATTTTTCGATTTTGTAAATCCGATCGAGTAACGGCCACTTAGTTTTTCGGGTATAGAATTTGATTATTTCAGGCTAAATATCAAATTTAAGGGATACCGTGAGAATTTTCAGATTAAAGTAACATTTCAATTTACTATCTAGAAGAAGATATATATAGAATGATGAAAAACTCTTTAAATAAAGAAATCTATATGCGAGTAAGTGAGTTTGTGACTATGTAAGTCATCAAACATGACTCTTACGTACCTTGGAAGAAAGTTATGCACTTACTTCAGTTATTTGAACCAAAATAAAAGTTATGCACTTGTATTGACCAAAATCTAACAGATGGACTGCAGCTTATTTGTATTTTAGGAACTTATTTGTACTTTAGGCCATGTTTGGCATGTACTCAACAAATATATTATTATTAGAGAAAAGACTAGTAAAGTAAATTATAAATGTAGGATTGAATTAATAGATTTGACTAATATATTTCAATTAGCAGATTTAGTAGAAATGTTTGATAATTAGCAAGTTTAAGTTAACAAATTGTTGTATTATGTGTAAAAGGTTCAGATTCATTTCTTACAATCTACAAAAGTGAATATGTCGGAGGATTCATCATATAGAGAACAGTAGATTGGAGCTCATCTAGTTTTTAAATATGTCATTTACCAAACACTTAAATTAGTAGATTATGTCATCCAAAAAAAATAGTAGATTATTGATGCGTCAAACATGCTAAAAGCTTTGAATATGCTGAAAAATGTATCAATCTGCCGTTTACCAAACACTCCTTTAATGTTATGTGCATCGAAGAATAGCTAGGTACGTATCACGATGTAGACTTTGTTTAACTCAAGAACTTCGACATATACAAACTAATCATCACCCTCAAGTACGTGATATCCTCCTGAAAACATATATCAGGTAAGTCATTCAAGAGTGGCAAGGCTCGAATTCTGTAAGCTAAGGCACTCCACAAAATTGTTCTTAAGAAAACCTAATCTTAAGACCTTGATTATTTAACCCAAATTTTAACCATTAGACTCTCACCTTATGAGCAAATAATACAAGTATTCACTTTGATTAAAAATTTAGAAATCGGTTATAGTTGTCATAACTTCATATAAGTACCCGTACCTTCTTCGTGAGTATGTCTAAGTTAGTTTTATATATGGTATACCGTTACTGTAAACCATAAAATTTAGAACGAAAATAATATGGAAAATAAGATTTTTATTTTATAACGGAAAGATTGAGGGTTAAAACTAGAGCTGGCAAGTCTGACCCGACCCGAGTGACCCGACCCGAAACCCGAGAAAAACCGACCCGACCCAACCCGAGAATACTGCGACCCGAAACCGACCCGATGACGACCCGTAACCCGATGACGACCCGAAAATCAGTGACCCGAACCCGACCCAGACCCGACCCGACATTGACCCGACCCGATATTGACCCGATTAAATTGACGCCCTGACAATTATTAACCTTAATAATGATCAAAATGAAAGTGATTTATTGTTTAAATTGATATGTTTGACTTAATAATGAATTAATTAAAACCAAATAATAATTTAAAACTAGATTTAATGGAAAAATATTGAAGTATTCCAAAAATATAACCGGACCCGATTACGACCCGACCCAAACCCGACCCGATGTATCATTTGACCCGAAAATGACCCGACCCGATAACGACCCGAACCCGACCCGACCCGAAAGGGTTGTATGACCCGATACGACCCGAACCCGATATGACCCGACCCAAACCCGACCCGACTGACCCGATTGCCACCCGTAGTTACAACTTTCGTGACTCTCTTGATTCCATCCTAAGGGTTAGGGTTTTGATAGTACTACGAGAGTCTTATCGACTTAATCTCGTAGGGAGATGATGAGGTCTTTTTGTGACTTATTCCATCCTACCTACAATTTGGTAGTAGGAAGATGAAGTCTTTTGACTTAATACATCTACTCTTTTTTTCTAACCCTAAACACAAACTCTATATTTATAGTTTTAGTATCTTAGAGGGCAAGATAATAAATAAATATTATATAGTATCTTAATAAGATATTATCACAATCTTTTTTGATAATTATCTCCTAAATACTAAATATACTATATAATAAATAGATACTAAAATATAAAACTTTGGTGTCTACAGTTACCATTACACCTAGTAATATTGGTCTAGATTGATGAACATGTTCGACCTAATATGAAAATAGCTGAGGTGCAGCTTACTCCATAAAAAAAACACAAATTTTCACTTGTGATGAATTACAAGTGATGTTTCACAAAAAATGGGAGATATCACAAATTCACAAGTTATTTTTCATCACAAACAAGAATAGCGGTAAAAATATAATCCAAAGTGACAGAAATTAGGAATTTTAAATTACACTTAAAATTATCCAATCTAATACAAAAAGAACAAATTCTCATACTCTTTCATGAATAAATAATTTTGTAAATTTACCACGCTCTTAGATTGTGAAACTGTCCTATCATAGCAAATGCGAATATGAGAAAAAAATCAACAATATTACAATATTATTTATGTAGCTTATGAGTAATTAAAATTGACAACCTGATGTTTCATAAGAATGGAACATATTTTTTTGATATCCTAGTCATTATAAGGGATATCAATTTTATCCGCTTCTAAACAAACTTCGAGCAATCGGATTTAAGTGATGAATAGCTAGACTAAAATGAATTAAAATGAAGACATAATGAATATGGCCTAACACAAAATAACCCGATAAAAAAAAAAAAGCCCACGCCGAAAATGACGGAACTCAAAAGCTATACACCCAACCCACTAACAACGTAACACTTCTAACCCAAACCGAGAACCCGGAATAACCTGGCTTGAGCATTTAACCTGATATGTATAATAAACCAGAAGACAGACCCTGCTTATATAATCTAGACAACTCGAATAACCTGTTTATCAAGTGTCTATTTAGTATCACAAATTCCTATTTAATACAATTAAGTAGTATGGATAAAACAAAAGTAGTTAGCCTAAGCTAAATCAACAGATGTGTCTTCTACGAACAAGTGGAATGATACTTAACCGAAACATGGTCCTGTTTTTTTCGGCTGAAACGAGCATAACTGAATTAAATGAATGTGAGCTCAAGTCAACTAAACTGAATATAACTAAGTTGAAGTTAATGAAGTTGAAATAAGATTTAATTTTGTGAAGAGATGAGCTAAACAGATCTTCCTAAAACTAAAATAAGCTGAATTGAAACGAGCCGAGGAGACGTACAAATTCTCATTGAAAACGGATACTATCCGTCATAAGCTGAAGACGGATAGTGCCCCTCTCACAATATGCAAGTGAGGAGGACAAATGGAGCCCCCACTTGGCCTCTCACTTATATATTGTGAAAGGGACACTATCCGTCTTTAATTTATGATGAATAGTGTCTGTCTTCAGTAAGACGAGTTGGTGATTGAGTATTAAGTTATTCACCATGGCAATTTACCATTGATTTTCAATGAATGGGAGGGTCCCTTGACACTCAACTCCCCTCCCTTTGTAAGCCAAATACTAGAAGAAAACATGAAATAGTTGCAAGACAGTCCTCTCTTACTCATAAAGCTCCTGTCTTAGTCTTTGACTTGGACTCTCCATCCTAATTCCAATAATACTACACGAATCTTGAAAAACTAAGACTCCCTTTTTTCTTTCTCTCACAATCTCCCTCTCTCTCAACTTGCTTTATTTCATCCCCACATTATACAACAATCAACCTACCACTCGTGCATTATATTCCTCCTTCCATTATTTCCTCATTTCTTATAATCATCATACAATATATACAATGGGCCGGAACCCCTACAGGTTCTGGGCCGCAATTTTCGCAGCCCTCCTCTTTTTTTCCGCTAGTCGAGCCGGGACTTCCTTAAGTCCCAGCTTGACTAGGCGAAGTCTAATTGGGTCATCGCCACCGTTGTGCAGATCCAAATGTGGGAGGTGCAGACCGTGTAAAGCGGTCCACGTCCCGATACATCCAGGTGTCAGCATCCCATTGGATTATTATCCCGAAGCCTGGCGATGTAAGTGTGGTAAGAAGCTGTACACGCCTTAGGGCTTCGGAGAAAAATTCTTAGGTACACCGGATATACTATTAGGTTGGTTTGTCTGTACCAAGAATATAGTGTTTTGGAATCAGTAATTCTTGTATGAGACTGTTTTATATTGTGAGACGTCCCATTAGAGAAAAAGTTTGTTTATTTATCAGCACTTTTTCTATAAAAATGGAACGTCTTACCGTGTGACTGTGTGAGACCGTCTTATCCTAGAATTTGTGGTTCGGGTTGCAATTAATGTTGATTATGAGCGTGAAATTCGATGATGAACAAAATCAATAGTGCAATTAATGAGAGACTGATGTAATGTGGAGATGTGGACTAGTACAGTAGTTACTCATGTGTATCACTAGTGTGTATGATTATATTTTTATTTATTTTATTTTATTGGAATTTTCTGATGAATGAAATGTTGTTCCTGGCTCTCCCACGTTGTATTGTGAACATTTGTTTAGTATCTATCAACATCAACATGTTATTAGTTCGAGAATTTTGAGCTTTACCTCTTTAATGTTAATATCATGATCTCATGATTTATTTGGAAAGTATGTGTCTACTCTACGTTCATCAGTAACTGTTTGGGTTTGATTAGTAACTCTGGGTTAAGATGACACTATTTGTTATTTTTTTTAGCGTACAAATGAGATGATTTGTTATATATATTTGACGGATAGTTCCGTTTTAATTGAGAATTTGTGTTTGATTTTTGCATGAAACAGGCGGTTATTATTATAGCTATAAATAAATTATTGTTTATTAATACAGTCTTATTCTAAAATTTGCATACATTTATTTGTATTTACAAAAAAAAGGAAAAAAAAGTTCATTTATTTAGACCATGCCCAAGCAAGGTCAATTGCTAGGTCATGACCTTGCTTGGTCAAACTAATTACCTAATTAAGCAAAATTTAGTTGTGACCTTATTTTGCTAATGTGTGACCTTTCCCATAGAAGGTCAATTTGTGACATTTGGTGAAGCAAATTGACCACATTTGTGACCTTTATGTGTCCACTTTCTATTGGTGAACATTAAAGAAAAAAAAAAGTGGGGTAGAGAATGTGGGAAATGATGTGAAGTGGAAAAATAATTGGGTTAACGACCTAAGTCGCGACCTTCTGCTTGGGAGGGTGAAAGTAGGTCAAGATAAATAAAGTGAGATTAAGAGTAAAACCGGGTCGCGACCTAATTAGCGCGACCTCTCTTTGGGGATGATCTTAGAGTCGAATAATAGGAGATTTGAGAAACAAATTAAAACCCTTTAAATTATTTCAAATATTATTTCAAATATTTGATCAGAAACAAGTTAAAATCTCGTGCCTTATCCTTGCGGTCTTGAAAGTTGTGCAGAATTTGTTGATAAAGGCTTTGAACAATGGCTCCCAAGTAGTGAAAGTTCGAGACTCATGAGAATTCAACACTTTCTTACTCATGAGAACAATGGCTCCCAATAAGTAATTGCTCTTCGGTTATTCCAATATGCTTGATGGTGTTGACTTTCTCCTTGAATGAGACTAGATGTTAATTAGCATCTTCATTTTTCATGCCATGAAAAATGTCTTGTTGTATGAAAGAAGTGACATGGTCGCGAAGCTCAAAGGTATTTGGAGCGATTGCGTCATAGTAGATTACCGAACAAGCCCGGTAAGGACTCGGCCTATCGTAGTATCACATAGGTTTATCCGCCATGTTTATGTTGTGGTTGTTTGCTTGGGGTGATAGGGGTGATTTTGCGGATGGAATTTGGGGAATTTGGAGGTGATTGATTTTGGGTTATGGATGTGGATGGAGAGGGTAAATTATTTGCATGCTCAATTGTTTGATGTGGGGATCTTCTTAAGGATGCAATGGCTAACCGTCTTTGTGCCCGAAGAGTCTTCTCAATCTCGCGGTCAAGAGGAACCATGGGCCTAACGGTCCGCCTATATATACATACACTTGCAATAAGATCAAATGGCTCTAGTGCAACAAATGCACTACAACAAGGCAATAAAACAACAAATAAACAATAATCTAACCCTAGAACAAATTAAACCATCCAATCCAATGATCGTCGTCCCCGGCAGCGATGCCAAAAACTTGGTGTATTCTTATTTTATTTCCCCCCGCAAGCGTACAGACAAAACCGTTGTAGCATTGGGAGGGTCAAACCCAATGGACGGTGTTCTATGGCTCTCAGACAATCTTTTTATGTTTTAGTTTAGTTCTAGCAAAGAAGTACAATGTAACGAGCTTTAAACTAGTAAATGAAGACAAGGCGAGCAATAAAGAAAATTAGCAAGAGTAGGCAAGGATTAGCAACAATAATAAGAAAGCGTTGAGGATGTACGGAGTTCATGCCATAAGATGATAGTCAATAATGAGCTTTAAAAGTGCCTATTCTCAAGCACACTAGGGTGATTAAAAGGGTGCTAACCATCTTGAACCCAACACCGTTTGAAGGAGACTAGGCCCTCACACGATCGCAACCACCCCCACAACTTCTAGCATAAGTCAAACTCCACTCTCCTGATGAAGAGTCTCATTGCGGTAGGGTAATGATGTGCAAAACAAGCCTAGGAGACTATTAGGTAAATCCTTATATTAAATCGATCTAGGTAGCTTAATAAACTCAATACTTGCCCAAGACTAATTTAAGGATAATTGCTCATATGAGAACCATCAACACAAACACAAACCCCCAATCCCCAATAAAAGGACTACTCACTAAGCATGATTAAGACTAAACCAAGGAGATTAATAGCATACACAATGAAATAAACCATTCTAAGATTCTAAATACAATAACTTTATGAAAATATGAAGATCTAACTATGAGGAACCATTACTAATGTTAAATGTAAGAAATTTGATCCAACAATAACAACTAAGACAAGATAAAAGAGATTTCTCAACAATCATTCATAATAAACAAAAATGAGAGATGAGATTCAACTAACTAATTATATTCCAAACCAAACTAGCATAAATAAAATGAAATACCATAAATAAATGTAAGAGGATGAAATCATACCCAATAATGAATAAGGAAAGAGAAAGATAATTGATAGAAAGATAGAACTAGATTCAATCTTCTTACAACCCAATACAAATCTAAACTAATTTAAATTATAATTAAAGTTTGATTAATAGAATATTAAGGCTACTAATTATGAGGATTTTCTCTCTAATCTACTTTTTAATAAGATGGCACAAGATAAGCTAATGTTAACCTAAAAGTTCTATTTATAGGGTAAACAAGAACAAAAGACAGAATTGCGCGATACGGGCCTTAGGGTTGGCCGCCAATCATTACCATCGGCCCAAATCCTTGTGGAAGTTTTGTTCTAAATTCTTGGTGTGTGGGGCCCTGGTTGGTCACCAGGCGGTCACAACTTGATCTTTGTTTCTTGTGCGCGCACTAGGAGGAAGGCGAGGGTAGGGCTCTTGGCTGGCTACCAAGCGGCCGGTGGACCAAATTGGAACCACCATGAGAGAGGTTGCACGGAGCGGAAGAAGAAAGGGCTTAGACACCAAATGGCCGAGACCCGGTGTGCTGGGTTATGGGTTGGCTGGCCGGCAGTAAGCCTTGGTGATCACTTTCCCTTTCCGTCTTCGTTTGTCTTGTGTTGGTTTTCTTTCTCGACTTAAAAAATCGCTTCTTTGCCTTGACTACTTGCTACCTTCATGTGCCTCGGGTTGCCTTTAACTCGTTCCGCTTGTCAACTGATAATTATCCCCTAATTGATCTTTATTCCCTACAAAACGACTCAAATAACACAAAATAACAAATATGAAGAAAATGACGCCGAAACGACATGAATAACATAAAACGGACGCGTAATTAGGTAGACCAGGGGGTAAGAAATGTACAAATGATGCCCTATGTTACTGTCAATAACTCTTGGAACGTTTTTATACAATTAGTTTAATTTGTACTCTTTTTTTCATCATCAAAATACTCTTGCCTCCGTTATGACTGTTATACTAGGTCTTATGCTCCTTTAAATGTCCCCCATGTGAGCTCTCTTATTCTAAGAGTGCTCTTACCATCACCTTTACACCTTCCAAAACTGGCCCAGCTTGAATGATCGACATGAACCCTACCCACACCCGATTTGAGGACCTAAATCTGGTACCCGAAACGCGAATTGTCCGGAACCTATTTAATCAACCCGAATGTTTATTATAACAAACTTACATGTATCCTCAAATAATATGAAAATAACCTACCAGAAAATTATATGAACCCGAAATTACCCGACGTGACGCAGCTTCGCCCGAATTCTCGCAAACTCTAACAACCCGAACTCGGCTCAATTGACAAGTTTTCCAAGGTCTACTTACCTTACCTTTCTTTTCTTGGATCAACCTTATACTCGTACTTAGCACCATATTTTTCTTTTCATGTGGTTTTCTTGGTGTGGATATACTCCCATATAATGTTACCCTCTCCTTTGAGGGTTTGCCTATTTGCCTTCTTGTGGCATGTGTCAAATCATTCTTAGAGCACCATTTACATTATATGGGACTGTCCTTCACCTCACAATATGTAGGGTTTTTCTCATCTCTATCTTCTACTTCTTAAATTTGATCTCGAACCTAGGCTATTTCCTAATCACCCTAGCTCATCTTAAATTACTCTAATCTTTTCTCTTGAATCATTTGGTGGTTTTAGTCAACTCAGTGTTACGTGTTAGACCCCTTTGGTCTGCAATGGTTTTCTTCTACTCATTTTCATTGCTCTTTTTTATGTTTTGTCAACAATTTTGAAGCCCGCCCTTAAACATCTGCCAACTCAATCTATAAGGCCCCACTTGATTTCTCTTGACACAAAATCAATATAACCGCCTCCATATGCACTTTTTTTATGGGTAATGGTTGAATTGCTCGTAATCATTTAGGTAGTGGTTAGAAGGATGAACATTCAAGCGTACCGCTTTTATCCCTTTTTAGCAAGCTACATGCTATACAAATTAACCCTTTTTTTGGTGCAATCGCGTGGATTATTTCATTATCAGCTCAGTGTGTCTTTCTTGCTATTCCCCGTCGTCTGTTACTATTTGTCTTTCCCAAGTCAACAAGCCTAATACTTGTGTTAATTAAGCTTTAGAAATTGAGTTGGTCTCTCTTCAGACTAGACATTTTTTAGAATGTACCTATAAGACGGGATTCCCAGTTTACAGCTAATGATGTAACAACGTTTCGAAAATAAGTTATCATTAGTTATAACAATACCTGAACTATATGGTTATATTTGACAATAAAAATGAGTACAAAACCCCACCTGAACTTAAGACCAAAAAAGTTGGTCTGAAACAAGAGTTTGCCTTACAAATTTATTACAAAAATAGATAATACTTCCTCCATTCAACTCCACTCTACCAAAAAACTTTTTCACATTTGCCGAGACGTGTTTTACACGGTAAATATCGTTAGCTACGTGTTTGCAAAAATTATAAAAGTTAGATATTAATAATGTACTCGTAAAGACGAATCAAACAAGATCACACATGAATATATTTTTTACTTCTATATTGAGAGAAAATTGCAATTATATGATCGCTTGTGAATAGTGTATAAAAAAGAAAGTGGTAGAGTGGAGTTGAATGGAGGAAGTATTGTCGAATCTATTGAAGAAGTAATAGATAAGGAATGTATACTCAAATTTTTGTTTGTAATAGTTTGGAGGCGTTGTTTAAAGTGAATAAACCTTTTATAGTACTCTGCCAAACACGTGCGATGATATCCCCTATGCATTATTTGAGGAAATTTTGCAACCAAATTTAAGATCAACTCCACAAACGCATACACAACTCCTTTCTCGATGTGTGTACTACAAGAACAATTAAGAGCATGTACACCGTACACGAGATGCTTATGGAGTCTTTATGACTTGAACTTTTCGCGTCAAAATTTTTACGGTTTGCCATTTTTTCTGTTTGATCAATTTAAACAACCCAAATTCTCATTTGTAACGGACCGATCTGTCGCAAGCTTGCGACGGGTCAAATCCCCCTTACAAAGAGCAAGTGAGGGGCAAGTGTGGTGCAAATGGAGCCCCCTACTTGCCTTGCCACTTGCTCTTTGTGAGGGGAATTTGACCCGTTACAAGCTTGCGACGGGTCAGCCCGTCACAAGCAAGACTTATTATTTAAACAATGACACCAACATTTAGTTCGTAAATCATTATGTTTGAATTTTGATGATGTATATTACACGGGTTAAATACAAAGATTTGTTTCTTATATGTTGGCACTTAATTCTCGTCTTAATTATTTATTTACTTTTTGACTAAAATAATTCCCACAAAAACTAGAAAAGTCAACAAAGAAATGGACAGAGGAGTTCTTAATAGAATACTTCGTATAATATACATCAATAATACTCCGTAGTAATGTACAGAGTAGTATATATATCTAGAATGAAAATATTTTTAATGCAGAAATACTTCTCACAAGAATGGAAATACTTATCACAATAATTGATAGTCAAATTGTTTAAATACTTATCACAATAATGGAATCATGCTGTGTATAATAATATTTTTAACTTTTTAAATACAATTTTTTTTTCAATTAACTTTCTTTAAAAACGCTTCACAAACAAAAAAGGTTAACGAATGAGACATGAACAATAGCTTGCTTTTGATAATATTACACGACTAAATTGCGAATACCACCGCTAAAAAGCAAACTTTTGTTTAAAGCAGCTTTACACAAGAGCTCGTATAAAACGAGATTTTGGTAACATTTTTTTTTTAAAAGTTTTGCAACATTATTTTAGGGTTTTGGATTCGCTATATACATTGAGATCAATTGTTGAACACTACCTTATAAATACACCTCTTTGCAAACTACGACATTTTAATATTTTTTTTGTAACACTCCCTTAAACATATGTTTTTATGATAAACACTCCCAAAAAGGCAATTTCAGGCAAAAAAGTCAAGTATCCGGCTTTGACCATCGGAAATACACAATGTCTTATGTTTGCGTTTAATCCAACTTTGATTTCTCTCCAATGTTTTTTCCCCTTTTTTTATTTTCCCTCTGAAACTCTTTCTTTCCTCTTTATTAATCATTCTTCTTTATTTCTTTTTCTTTATTAACCTTCTTCTTTCTTTATTTATCTCTCTTATTATTCAAAATATGTCGGGTGGTCTTTTTTTTTTTTTTTTTTTTTTTTGGTACGATTGAGGGGCAAAGCCCGATACAAATTAAACTAGATAAGAACTAATCGGGGAATGGCTACCCCTAAAACATCTTCACGAAGGATAGAACGAATCCCCTCGGGAGGAAAATCCAAGTAGACTGGCCTAGTGCCAGATAAGACTCCTTCGTTAGCCAACCAGTCCGCTGCCCGATTAGCCTCCCGAAAGACATGATCTACTTTAACCGTCCAATCTTCCATATTTATAAGATCAAGGCAGCGTTGCACTAGAGGGCGGAGACCGTTGCTTAGCAATTGTTCTTGATGAATAAAATTCACACTTGTCAAATTGTCCATGTGCACTATCAATTTTTTAAAACCGAGATGTCGAGCCCGTTCCAATCCCGTGACCAAGGCTCGCATTTCAGCACGCATTGAAGAACACACTCCACAAGAAAACATAAAAGCACTCAAAAAAATTCCAGTTTCCTCCCGGAAGATGCCCCCACATCCAGCCGGGTCGGGATTGCCTCTAGAGGCGCCGTCAGTGCTTAATAATATCCAGCCGTGAGGTGGTGAAGACCAACGAATATATCGCTCCTCGTGGATTGTACCAGGGATAGGCGTGAGAAGCGAAAAAGGATCGAGGGCATTCTTTGTAGATTCGAATTGGTGTCGGAGGAACCGGATAGGATCACCCGGATTCTCATCTGTTCTTCCAAATACTACATTATTACGCCACCTCCAAAGCCACCAACAAGTTATAGCAAATTTCATCGACCAGTCTTGAGAAGAAGTAGAAAACCCGTTGCTAGCATTCTTACTAATCCAAGTCGCGAAGGGTAACGAGAAGAAAGTAGTTGAGTTCGCACCTTCACCAATTAAGTGCCAAATTTCGGTTGAGTTAGGAGAATACCGTAGAAGATGGTCAGTGGTCTCATCACCTTCCAAACATCTAGGACAAATGGGGTCATCGTGTAATCCTCGTCGAACCCGATTAAAGTTAGTCATAAGACGACCGTGAGCAGCGAGCCAGACAAACATGCGGATTCTCTGCTGAACGGGAAGTTTCCAAATAACATGCCAAGTGATGGGATTTGGGTCTGGAGGTTCAGCAGCCAATTTAATGAAGGACATGGCTGATTTAATAGTGAGCTTACCATTAGACGAGGCATTCCAGTGTAAGGTATCCTCCAAATATGGCTCCGGGGATAGCGAGTAAGCAGCTATTTTTTGCAAAGCGTCTCGTGGCAAATAATTCGAGAAAGTATCCCATCTCCACCCTGATTCTTCATCCCACATATCACTGACCGTGGCCCCTAGAATATCGATCGGTATGGGTTCCAAAGCTAGATCTGAGAGACATCCTTGTTTGACCCATGAATGGTCCCAAAACAAGGTTTTTCGGCCGTTACCCACTGCTACCGAGCAGCCACTACTAATGAACTTGGCTTGCGAGGTGATACCTGCCCACACATTAGACATGTTGGGTCTCGGCTGGAACATATCAACATCGCAGCGCCCGCTACAATATTTGGCACGCAGGACACGAGCCCACAGAGTATTCGGTTCCGATAAGACCTGCCAGCCAAGTTTAGTAAGAAATGCCGCATTAGAAATTCGAGTCGATCCAATTCCTAGACCTCCCTTATCTTTCGGTCTTTGAATCGTCTCCCAAGAAATTAAGTGGATTTTTTTTGTATTTTCATTTCCTCCCCATAGAAACCGTCTAGTTTTCCTATCAAGCGAGTCACAAATAGATCTCGGGATTTTAGCCGTCTGCATGCT
This sequence comes from Heliosperma pusillum, assembly GCA_022085475.1. NCBI lineage: Eukaryota > Viridiplantae > Streptophyta > Magnoliopsida > Caryophyllales > Caryophyllaceae > Heliosperma > Heliosperma pusillum. The sequence goes on along the minus strand of JAIUZE010001912.1, from coordinate 72,227 downwards.
ATAATTTGCAAGGGTCGATAGGGTCGAATTTACCAGCGTATTTCGACCAGCCAGAGACAAATATTTTGTCTTCCATCCAGCAAGACGATTGTTAAATTTTTCTTCAAGATAAGCGAAGGTAGCCTTTGTAACTCTACCATTAATGGTCGGCATTTCCAAGTAAATACCCAGATCCGCCGTCTCCTCGAAACCTAAAATATTTGATATTTCAGCAATCGCAGAGGACTCCGTATTTCCAGAGAAGAATATTTTTGATTTGGCGACACTGACTTTTTCTCCGGAGGCTCGACATAAATTGTCTAGAACATATTTTATAACATGAGCTTGATCAGGTCTGGCTTCTGCGAACAAGACCATATCATCGGCAAAGAAAAGATTTGAAATTTTAGGCCCTCGTTTGCAAATTGGTACAGGAAGCCAATCCTTCCCACGGATTCGGATATCAATGGCTTGCTGTAGTTTCTCAAGACACATGACAAAGAGATACGAAGAAAGAGGGTCCCCTTGACGGACCCCTCTTGAAGGCTTAAATTTTTCAGTAGGTTCTCCGTTCCACAAAATTTGCATTGACGTAGTAGTAACACATTCCATAATAGTATCGATCATAAGTAGCGGAAAACACATGTCGTGTAGGGTAGCTCTGATAAAGTCACATTTAAGACGGTCATAAGCTTTCTTCAAATCGATCTTGATAGCCATATACCCTTTCTTCCCCTTCTTCTTTCTCATCGTATGAATAGCTTCTTGAAAGACAACGATATTATTAGTGTTTTGTCTTCCCGGGACAAATCCACTTTGGTTTTCAGAAATTAAACTTGGGATGACTTTCTTAATTCTATTGGCTATAGTTTTACTGATAATTTTGTAGGCCACATTACACAGGCTTATGGGACGGAATTGAGAAATTGATTCAGGCCCCTTAACTTTCGGAATTAAAACAAGATGGGTATCATTTAGTCCTTCCGGCATACCTTTCCCCTCTAAAGCTTTCATTACCATGACTGTGACATCGCTTCTCACTATTGACCAATGTTTCTGGTAGAATAGAGCTTGGAACCCGTCAGGACCGGAAGCCTTAAGTGACCCCATCTGGAAGATAACATGCTGAATCTCGGCCTCGGAATAGTATTTCGTTAGCCAATTCCAGTGCTCATTACTGAACTCTTGGAATAAATCATATGGAATGTCAGCATCCTCTCCTTGCAGAGTATCATCAGTGTAGAGGTTTTTGTAATATTCTACTGCAATTTGCTTAACCTCTTCGCTTTTATCGACCCAAATCCCTTCATTATTTTTAAGAGTACTGATTCGGTTTTGCCATTGGCGCACGAGTGTACTAACATGAAAATAGGATGTATTTCGATCCCCATCTTTAATATACTCAACTCTCGATTTCTGGTACCACAGGATTTCTTCTCGTTCAAGGATATCATCCAGCTCTCTTCTTAATTTCACCTCAAGTTTGATGAGATTGCTCTGTTTTCTTAAGGAAAGGCTACGTTGACAGCCTTCAATTCTCCCGAGTAGTTCCCGCTTTTTCTTGAATATATTACCGAATACATCTTCGTTCCACCGCTGTAATTTAGCAGATAGATCAGAAAGTTGGGAAGTCAAGCTACTACCTGATGGCCAATTAGAAGAGATAAAATCTTTGAAGTTCTCATGTGTCATCCAAGCAGCCTGAAAACGAAACGGACGACGAATAGACTGAAGAGGCGCGAAACCATTCGGGGAAATAAGGAGGGGGCAGTGGTCGGATTGGATAGCCGGAAGATTACGCACACTAGCATCACTAAACATAGTACTCCATTCACTATTACAAAGTGCTCTATCAAGACGAGCGCTTTTACGGGTTTCTTCCGAGTTCCCCCTTGCCCATGTATGAGACGGGCCTGAGAATTCTAGCTCAATGAGTTGGCAGTTCTCGATCCAGTTGCTGAACAGCTCACATCTACGCTCCATATTACGGTCACCCCCATGACGCTCAGATAATGACCGGGTCTCGTTAAAATCTCCAGCAATTAACCATGGTTGCCCATTAGAAATCGCAAAGTTCTCCAACTCTGACCATAATTCTAACCGATTACGTGGGTTCGGGCTTGCATAAACAGCGGAGAAGAACCAAGGTAGCTCTCCATTACGGGCAACTTCAACAGTAATAAATTGGGTATTCTCCTTTAGCAAAGTAACAGACACAATCTCAGGTTTCCAATAGAGCCAAATACCACCACTAAAGCCATTAGCATTGACGCGGGAATGACCGTTGTAATTCAAGATTTTTTGTAATTTTATCGCATGATCTCCATTCATATGTGTCTCGACTAGTGCTAGTAAAGAAGGCTTGTAAGTTCTAACCATCTCTTTGAGAGCATTAATCTTACTCTTATTTCCAGTCCCCTGTATATTCCACACCATACAGGTGTCTCGGGGGCAAGTTGGGACATAAGGCTGGGATTCTGTCCGACATAAAAAACGGTGCATAATTTAAGTGTGTTAGATAAGCTCGACTTACAAGCGAGAGAATTTGATTAATGCTCCATGGTATCGACATCTCCACCTGAAGATTCGATAGCTCTGTTTGGAATGCTATGAAATTTATGTCCATAATTGGGCTCTCCGACACCATCACCCCCATAAAGGGTACGGTCATCTCCGAGCAACTCGGTATCAGCACTGAACGATTGTGAGGGATCATCTCGAACCTTGGAAGATGTGGGAGATAGCGAGGTTGCGGGAGCTTCAGTTCCGAGTATGGTACATGGGGATCCATTAGTGTTGGATTCAATGGTAGCAGGGGATGAAGTTTTTAAAGGATTAGTAAGTTGAAATTGAATGCATGTAGTAGAGATATTGGGGTTGGATTGTTCTTTGGCTTTCTGTACGTTAGTAATATCTATTAAGATATTGGTATTATTCTCAAGATTAACCATATTGCTTTTAGGAAAATTAGTGCTATCAATATTGATACTCCTAGATTTGGGATTTGATTTTGTGACACGATTTAAGGAACGATTTTGGGAAATAGGCTTAAGAGTTTGCTTGTTAACGGAAGGTATCTTTTGGGAATTGTATTTATTTCGGAAAATATTATTCGTCATATTTTACGAGGTATTGGGATCCCTAAAAACCGCCTTGTTAGCTCCTTGGTTAGCTTCCAAATCAGTGGATTGGTTGCTTAAAATATCGTATCGTGATCCTGGTTTGAGTTGGGCCCCTCCAAAATTGAAAACCTTGTTAGTTCCATCGGATTGTCCGGGTGCAGATCCTTCCTTATCCGGGTAATTCTCCGGTTTTTTTCTCTGTGGTTTAGTGACTAACATCCAATTTCCAAAGGTCTCTTTGTTCTCTGGTTTAAGCTGAGACATGCTCAAGGGCATATTATGACGAACTAGCGATGGCTCCTCTGACTCCAAATCCTGGATAACAGTGTGATTCATCTCCGGATTGTCCTTAGGACAAGCATTTGTGCTATGACCTAGTTTACCACACTTGAAGCGAATCATTTTTAATCCTTCGTACTGAATCCCGTATATTTTTCCATTAAGTCGGAATTTTGAAAGGAGCGGCTTAGATATGTCAACCTCAATACTCATCCTGGTAAATTGACCTCTTTCAGCAGAGGAAGTATTTTTATCAATTCGGATAACCGTGCCAATCTTGGAGCCAACTTTTTTGAGAAATGACTCATTAAAGTATTCTACCGGAAGATTCGGGATGCGTACCCATGCTGTTAAAAACTTAATCTTGTCTTCCGAGGGTATAAAATTAGGAATCCATTTCCTAATGGTTAAGTAATGGTCGTCTATCATCCAAGGACCTTGAGTGACCACAAATTCATAATCCTGTCTCGACGAGAATCGTGCAATATAATAGGCGCCACTCAAATCCGTTAATGTTAATTTCCCTTTTATCATCCATTTTGCTTGTAATTTTCTCATTAGCGATATGTAGCCAATATTTTTGTCGAACATTTTGATGATTAGGGAGTGTCTCCAAGGTTTGCGTATGATTTTTTTCTCTTCCTTAGTAAGGGTAATTCGTGGGCATTGGATATCCTCTGCCTTAGAAATGTCCTCTTCATTTTCATTTTCATCTGAATCAATATCGGCTTCGTCAGATGAATCTTCATCCATTACTATAGTATTTGTGCTGAAACCCTGCACCATCTCCCTTTATGAAAGAGTAGGGTTCAAAATGTTTCCTCTGCTTTCACTCTCCAAAGGATCTGTTATTTGGGACTTGTTTGCCATGGGGTTTATTACTGGGTCAGCGTTAAACTCGCTAATATGCATAGTTTTTCGCTTAGAGTTTTTTGTGAGCGGTGGAAATAGAGAATCAAACTCTCCAGGGGATGGCGAGATCTCCGATGAGCCTGGGTTGGGATTGATATTCCCCGGCGGGGGATCGCATTGGTTTCCGTTCATTTGTATTCTTTAGCGAGAGAATAGAGAAAATTGAATTTGCCTTCTCTTTTTAAAGAGAAGAATTTGTTTCCCCGGCGGGGGATCGCATTGGTTTCCGTTCTTTTAAAAGAGAATAGAGAAAATTGAATTTGTCAGGTGGTCTTTTAGTGGAGAGGATATACAAAGGGAGAGTTTAAGATGAGAATGGAAGGTATGAAACTATTATCCAAAGAAGCTTATACATATTACCATACAGCAATGCCTACAAAATATTGGCGTACGCACTCATTTAGTGGAGGGAAATCAGAGTTGGATTAAAGACAAACATAAGACATCATGTGCTTCCGGTGGTCAATGCCAAATACTTCACATTTTTTGCCTGAAATTGCTTTTTGGGAAGTTTAACATAAAAACATATTTTATGGGATTATGGGAGTGCTACAACAAATGATTAAAAGGGTTGAATAATGCCTTGAATCGTTTTAGTTGCCACTTCGAGTGACAATGCGGGGGTCTCGCTGACCGGTTCAGGGGTGAAGCGACGGTATTCATTAATCTGTTTGGGCTAGGATTCTGATTTGGGCTTATTGTCTACTTTGGGCCTTTCTAGGTTTTCTATATTAGGTTTAGAGAGTAGTATATAAACTCTCTAAGCCTAACCCTAACTTTTATGCTATCATAACAATCTGAACTCTAAATCTGAAAACTCTGTAATACTCCTCAACATTAATAAAACTCTTCTCCCTTCTGCCTTGTGGACGTAGCTAACACACCGTTAGTGAACCACGTAGCCCTGTGGACGTAGCTAACACACCGTTAGTGAACCACGTAAATCTATGTATTATCGTCTTTAGTGTTCTTTATTTGTTCTTTCTCGTTTCTGTCATAACAAAAAGAGTATGTAAAGATGGGTATTTATAATGTAGTGTTCATAATATGTAAAACCGTGAAACAGAATATCAATTATGGTTATCAATTATCATATTTGTGTTTGATTTGATTGTTATGGGACTTGGGCCATAATACAAAACAAATTTAAGGAAAAATAACACGACTCCATTAACCACAAGTCCACAAGAGTTGGTGAGTTTATTGTTACTCCGTTAACCACAGTATCAAATGGGCCCATCAAGTAATAGGGCCTCTTCCCCATGTTCTTCCTATTTGATGAGGAGTTTCACAAATTTTCCTTTAACACGGATATTATCCCTTTTAAGTTTAAACGAGTCAAATATATACCAAATAACCTTGCTTGTTGCCGAAAAAATAAAAAAAAATAGACAATATTACCACCATGTGGTAGTATATGACCCATCTTAGTGATTTGAAAGTATCAAATGGGCCCATTAAATGATGGATGTGTTCGTTGCATCGGTATGAACGGTATCCAACGGTCGTTACCTAATATTTCAAAATAAAATAAAATATAGTAATACGGAGTAAATATTCATGCTTTAGCGAATAAAGCTATGCTTCAGTGATTAAAATCCGTTGTTAACAGCAAATTTAAATAGGAAAATGAGATGGCGCCACCAGGTGGTACTCAAATTCGGCGCCACCGAGGGTATTATAGTAAATTACATAGCTATTTTTTGTTCCCCCTAAAATTTAAATTTTAAAGTAGTTAATAAAAAAGGGTAGTATAGGAACTATATAAAATTATATAATTAATTAATTAATTAATTATAGTTGTAACAATAATGATTAATAAATGCTCATAAATAACAAAAACCAGTAAAATTTGCCTATTGTGGTGGACTGTTACAACAAATGAGAGAAAGGATCACTAATTGTTACGGAGTACATTGCATATCAACTTATCAAGTTCTTGGAAATACCAATTGATGATTTCACCATCATCCTTAACACTACTTTTCTCCTATAGATTTGATATCCAGTGTACAACTAATCAGAAGTCCATTCATATTTTCCATGGTTACCAAAACCTTTGACGATGAAAAACATGAAGATTGGGTATTAATTTGTACATGGTTGATTGATATGGTAAACTATGGTTTACTAGAATAATGATCAAATAATTAAACATGAAAATCATTTGGTGCCTTTTTGCCGTCCACAATTTATCGGGATATACAAAATGTCTTCTTCTACAAAGGGATTGTAGTAAATTTTCTCCCGTTGAGTTGTTGATGAAGAATCCACATGAAATACGAATATACGATATAGATGAAAATAACAATTGAAGAACGTAGTCACCGATGAAGATAACTAAATGTAAATTAGGTTATTATTCAATTAATTGTTTTGGTGTAAAATTACATACCTACCCTTCAAAATTTTGGCGCAAAAACTAAAATTAATATTTATTTTTTATTTTTTGTTTTTATTTAATAGTGGTGGCGCCGAGATTCGGTACCACCTGGTGGCGCAGTAACCAAAAGTAAGGGTATACGATTACCTAGTATACGTATTTCGGATAAAGTACTCCTTATTTATTATCAACAGAGTACGATCTTTTGAGGACCAGACAGGCCAAGTCCAATGTGAGTGAATGGCTCGATTAATTTTCGCATTCCAGACACTGATTTTTTTCGATTACTATTATGTTCCATCTCGATTATCTAGTAAGGATTATCAAAGAAATGGGCTCGTCTTTTGCAATATACTGTTGTTGGCCGAAGTATTCAGCAAGCAAGATGACTATCAATTCTCGTACAAACAGTGATCATAACTTTAGGAAAACAGCAAACTAAATAGGCAAAAATATGGCACATTAAAATGGACAGGCTATATATTTCTGTATAAAGTATAATTGTATAAGGGATTTTACTCAATCCAGTTGTTAAATACATACCGAATGTGTTGCGATCTTAAGTCTTAACTAAGATCACTCACAAAAAACCCAAACAAAGAATGTATCCATGTATGATGAATCACATATTCACAATAGAATTTCGTTTCTCGCTTGAATGTACATGGCTGTCGATTCTGCAGCATCAACTGGAAGAGAAGTTGTTCTCTGGAGTGAATGAGGATACGCGGGGCCTCTGTAACTGCTTTCTCCAATCACCGGGTTCTCGGGACTACAAGACTCACTCTGCAGCTTTCGGGTTGGTAAACCTGAGCGTTTTTTCTGCCCGAAATCCCAAGGAAAGTGAGGTGAAAAATGCTTTCTCAGTGCATATTTCAGATCATTTTCATTCAATCCTTTCCCTGTCGACCGTTTAGGTAATTTCTTGTCTCTCTTTAGTTCGCTGTGATCCTTCCTCACGGGTAATAATAACGGTGGCTTCTCTTTGGGAGTTATTAATTGTCGATCCTTCATTTCTTTGACCTGCATTTCGTACCTGGCTTTCAGCAAACTCAAATCATTTTTAACTTCACTCTGATACTCATTATCATCTAATACTGAGCCAGACGGAGAGTTGTATGGGGTCCGTGTATCTCTATCAAAAGGCATCTTCATCTTCCGGCTCTCACTCTCCCAGCCCGACTCATCATGCTTGTCACCGGCTTCATCTAAATCAAACCGAGTTGACCCGTGGAAATTCCAGCTGGGTCGACGATCATGTTGGATTCCAATTGCCGGGAATGAGACCTCACCAGATCCGTCGCCTTGATAGGTTATTTCCTCAAAGCGGCCACGCATAGAAGTAGAGCCATGACTAGCGCAGCGAAGCATTTGAATTCTGCGGGGTCCGGGACTACCAAATGATATAAAATCAGCTAAAGTTGTTTTAGGGCCATAATCGGGAACTTCAGAATCTTCTTCTGCATCTAATTCTTTCTTCAAATCAAGGACAGATGAGACAACATCACTATCTTCTATACTTAATCCTGTCTTCCAATCAGGAACTAGTAAGGCGATCTCACCATCGATCATATCTGCGATACGAGTCACATCTTGGTCATTAATTTCAAGTTCTGAAACCATTTCCGTAGCAACGGTCATAGCGGTGTCACTCTCGATGTCAAAAGGGAAGTAAATATTCCGAATTCTCCCTGCAAAGATAAAAAAACACACAACCGGTGACTCGGTGAGTATAGAACATCCCTTGTTATGAATAAAAAAAACAAAAGTGTAGTCTGCATAGTTTAGAACCTTCTTTATCAGTCATTCTTAGCCTTAAGAAAATATCACCGCTTGCTTTTCTTCTACCTTGAATTGTTATGTCGTCATTGTCCGAACTGTCGTCATCTTGTGAACTAAATAGCCCGATTTCACTGGCTGCTAACTCCAATGTTTGGCTTTCATAATCATGATCAGGTTCATAGCCATCATAATCAGTGCAATTCATCCAAGCGTTGGGATCTCGGAAGGGTACTTCAACCACAAGTGGACCGATTTTGTCACCATCTTTATCATGACTAATTGATCTTAGATCTTTTCCTTTGTCATTGCTTAGCAAAAATGGGTCCTCTAGTAGCTCCTTTGCAGAGAGCCTATTAGACACGGTCGCTAAGCATTTATCGACAAACCCTCGAATTTCTGGATCCTTTACTTTATATAGAGCATCCGGTTTTTTGCCCTATCGAAAATAATCAACAAATCATTCTACTAGGTGAAAATGAACACGCCGATCAAATTCAAAACCATACATAAATGAGGAAAAATTTGTTGGGTTTTCTTACAGAAACTACTTTCTTGTAGATTTGAGCCGGGTGTGTACATTCACTGTAAGGATATTCAAAAGTAACCATTTCCAGTACGCACATCCCAAATGAGTAGATGTCGACTAATTCATTGTACTCCTCTGCATAAACCTCGGGGGCCATGAATTCCGGGGTACCTTAAGTATAAAACAGTAATCATTCAATTTGCGAAAAGTATGGAAAAAGGGTCATTAATTTCTGTTTCCTAGTTATCATGCCATGATTCTTTGCTTTCCAAAGTAGCAATCATCAATACAATAATCTTTGAATGGATCTATGTATAAAAATGTCAAAATGTCAAACATTAAAAAATTGCTTCAATCATAACTTTTTGAGAGAAATCATGGAAGTAAGGATTAATAAAATGCAATTATCAGAGTGGTCCAACCATATAATTACCATATGAGACAGCTCAAGCTTACCAACGCAACGCGCGGCGTGAGACTTCCTGAGAATTGCAGCTAAACCAAGATCACCAATCTTGACTTCACCTTGATTCCCATTAATGAAAATGTTGTCGCATTTAAGATCCCTATGTATCACTGGAGGGTCATGGCTATGGAGATACAACAACCCTTCTAATATCTGCCTACACCATTGTTTTACTGCTCTTATGTTCACTTTCTTGTGTTTCAATCTATACCTATAGTAATTGTCGAAAACCCATGTCAAAACATCAGAATTGTACAAAAATATGAGACCGTTATATGCATAGAACGCGTACTACCAATAACATTAATAGCTTGATCCTAAAAAAGCATTGCTAGTTATAGTGAAATACAAACTCATACGAGACCGTTATATGCATACAACGCGTACTACCAATAACATTACTAGCTTGATCATACAAAAACATTGCTAGTTATACTTAAAAAATACAAACTCATATGAGACCGTTATATGCATACAACGAGTACAAAAGCCAACTAGATTACAACCGTCTTATATACGAATCATTAATAGTAAAAAGGGTTAACTAACTTACTGTCTGAGAGTACCAGAAGTGAACATTTCAGTAACAAAGTTGATATTTCTGTTATTAGTATCAACCCAAGAAGTATAAAACTTCATAATATTCTTGTGTTTCAAAGTTTTGAGTAGGTGAATTTCACTGTAAAGTCTTTCAAGATCTTCAGGTCTTTGTAGAAAATCAGTAAGTTTTACTTGATTCCATGCCACTTCAATTCCATCATATTCATCAAAAGCTCTATATCTATAATCATATAAATAAAATCAAATTGTCAAAATAACGTTACCCACCCAGTGGCTCAATGACTCTCGCAAATTCTCAAAACCGATACGAGAAAAAAAAATGAAAATTGCTTACACTATCTTTGATGACCCTTTGCCAAGAATTTCATTGTACTACAAAAAAACATAAAAAACACACAAAAAAAAAACATAATTAGTAACATTAAATTAAATTGAATAAAAGTTAGTAAAATATGGAAATGAAGTATGAAAACATACTCTTCCATATCTACCAGTAGGATCAACCTCAACATACTGAGAAATATCCTCAGAATCATGATCAATAAAACCATTCATTACCTTAATTAATGAAAAAAATTTAAGAAAATATTAAGACTTTAATTTGTATTCAAAAAATGGACATCAACCCAATAATAGAATTAAGTATAAAAAATGGGTAGACGGGTCAAGAATTTAAATTCGAAAATAAAAACAAAACCAAAAAAAACGTAGGGTATTAAAATGAATGAAATGAAATGAGATATTATGTGATGAATAGAAAAAAACCAAGGAAAAAAAAGAGGGTGTCGTAATTGGGGGGAAAGAAAGGACAAGTAAATGTACAGCTGCGTGGTAGTAGTCGGAAGGGGGACAAAGGACAACAAGGCATGTGCGCATATAATCTCAACTCAAGTTGGGTGTGATGTGTTGATTAGGATACGTTTAACACCGTCATTATCCGTTTTAGGTTTACGATGGATCAGATAGATATTAAATTACCCTATTTATTGTCTTGAAATATCATAAGTGTTGTCTTATTATTAATATGGGGTAATATTTGACATGTCTTAAACTTAAAACCGATAATATATTGGTCTTAGATACTCCCTTTGTCCCGGTCAATTGTTGCTAAAGAAAGAGTGGGAAATTATTGGTGGTTTCTCTTAGTGAATGATGATAAGTGGACAATAGTCTTAAATTACTCATAAAAATCCTTCCAAATATAGAAAGTATAACAATTGATTGAGATACCTAAAAAAGAATAGGACAATAATTGACGGGACGGGACGGAGGGAGTAAGACTTAGTGATTTAATTAGGTGAGAGTTTTTTTAGTAATAAGTCCAATCATCAACGCGGTTTATATTCATTTTTGGACCATACAATATCTTTTGGGGTGGTGAATTGAGTTATCCATGTTTGTTTGTATGTATGGGAATATATACTTGGTGAGTATGGGGTTTACAAGGGTTGACTCTTGGTGAGATAGATGTGAGAGTGTAATGTTGGGTTGGAGCATTTTATCTTTTTGTTAAAAAAAATATTGCGTATTTGTAAATTGGAATGATAGTGAGAAGATTGGCATGGACTATGTTTAGGGATGACACGCATAAATCGACAAATGGTCTAAGTTATTATGTTTGTTCGAGTTATGTGAGAGTAGTTTTTATAATACTTGAAAGAAGAGAGTGGTTTGGAGTCGGCAAAGGTTATGTTAGGACGAGTTAATTCCAATCTTTATGTTTAGGTACAAATTAGGTTAGGTTAACAATGGTGGACTATTAGAGAACGGATGATTTCACATTGTTTGATGCAACAATTATCTAAAATCTAAAGTTGGGTAAATTGTGTTTGGGGTCAGGTTGGCTATTTGTTAGCGCCATGGGATTGATGTTTCGCATGGTCGAAGGTCACAGTGAGCGAGTTCGATTTGGATCAATAAGTAGTCGATCATAGGTGGGACTTTTGGAAAATGTATATCATCGGGCAGTGGTTTGTGATGGCAATGGTGGTGGATTTACACCTAGCTAGGATGAAAGGCTCACGGTTGATCGGTGGCCGGTGGGTGCCTGATTTCAGCAGGTTTGGCCTTTTAGGTGTTAAAAAAATACATGTGATTTTCATACTTCCTCCGTTCCAATACATTGGCAATACATTAACACCTTCCAATTTGATACTCCCTCCCATCCAAACCAAAGGTTACATGGGAGGGAGCACAAGTTTTAAGAAAAAGTTGATAAAGGAAGGGTAGTATTGGAATGGAAGTAGGACCACTTGAATATTTAATGTTAGTTGGGTGGGTGGGGTAATGACATTTTGTGTAAATATATAGGGTAGATGAGGAGTATTTGGTCTTCTTTGTTACCCAAAAAGGAATGGGTAGTTTGGTTTGGATGGTCCAAATAAGATAAGTGTAACCTTTGGTCTGGATGGGAGGGAGTACAATCCAAAGCAATGGTAACATTCCAAATATCGCTAATAGACCGAGTTTGTCGATCAATGGGCCCGATTACTAAGCCCAACGTATGAAGTCCTACTATAATGGAAGAACTGACCGTTTACAAAATCGGGCTAGCAGTTGGCCCAAGTTACAGGCCCATTAGAAAGCAGGAGGGTGGAGTAAAAGTAGACAATTTTTAAAGCCCAATTGTAATTGTCTACTGTTTTGCCAATTTGTGGAGCGCTTTTGGGCTACCAACTCAGTCCATGGGAGTTACGTATTTAATTAGAAAATTTAACATGGATACTTGGTTACTCCAAACTTTACCCATTTTCTCGAACCTAATTGCTATTCGTCGTCCACATATTACTTTATATTGTCGCTAATGTTAATGAACTTTCCTTTTCACCCTCCTTTATCTTTCCTTCTAATTAAACCATAAAAAATAAACTCACTAAAATCCAACACAAAATAAAAGAACTGCTTTCACAACTTTTATTTTTTCCATAATCACGTAAACTACTTTTAAACTTCGATTTTTCAGCCTGGTTCATTAAATTGACATGCTATAATCTTAAACATACCCTAGTCATGCATGCCCCGACCTCTCACGATGTTTGGACCATCCTCTTCTAACACTACATCAAATCCACACACGGTCTCATCCACCAAGTAAAACACCGCCTTGAGTCCATCTCAAAAACCATCGATCAAAGCTTCACTGATTATTTAAATTGAATCAAATCCTGCACCGACAAACTTATTGCCCTATCTGGATGATATTATTGCTAAAATCATTCGTGACCTAGACTAACCCGTATACAAACCATCATCGATGTCATTAATGCCGCTCGTGATGATCATATCTCCTTTAATCCCTACACGAAAAACTCATCAATTTTGAAGTCACTCAAAAACACACCACCAAGCCCTCACCCTTCCCGACCTATGCCCTTGTTGCCCCCACCAGCCGAGCCCCCCACCTTCAGCTACACTCCCAACACCTCACGTGCCTCTACCCCCCCCCCCCTCCGATGACTTTTATCCCCTTGCCTCATTTAAAAGCAAATGCTAACACTACCATGCCATCGACCATGTTATTTCCCGTTGCAAAAAAATTAAACGCGACTAACCTAAACCTGTGTTTCTACCATCCATCATCCACCTCATTTACTTCAAATCAACAACCTCGTCCCTCACCACAAGCGCGCTCTCTCTACCCCGGCTTGTGGATGGTGGCACTACCCATCACACCACAAACGACCTAGACACCCTCGCATTACACGCTTCGTAGTATGAGAGCGATGAGCTTATTATAGGTGATGGTTTGGCCTTGCCTATATCTCCAGTAGATTCGTTTCATATTCCTCTTTCTTCTAATTCCAAACTCAACTTTCAAAACGTGTTGTATATCCCTTTAATGTCTCACAACATTCTATCCATCTCACAATTTTGTCTTGACAATAATGCGTATTTTGAATTCTCACATACCAATTTTTTTTTATAAAGCACATTCCAACGACGACTCTCCTAAGCGGAACGTTAAAGGTAGCGTCTATGAATGACACCCCTCCCCAAACTACCGAATACATGAGTAGCCTATCCAACAACTTAGTGTGGTATCATCATGTTGGTCGTCCCTCGTCGAAGATAATACGTTATTTAATTTCTAAATTTTCAATAAAAGCTAGTAGCTCTCTTTTGGATTATTGTAACTCTTGTCATCTTCACAAGAGTCATGAACTTTGAGTTTTTTTCATCGTCTTGAATTTCTAAAGCTCCTCTTGACCAGGGCTTGTTTTATTCAACAAGCATAACATTGCGCGACTTTTTATTTGCATGACAAGATCACTAACCCTTTATTTGCTCGTTTCTATCGATGACATTAATTATTGTCACTAGAACAAACCCAAGTTAAGTCTCCTCCTTTGTTGAGTCATCAGCCACACGGGTTTCCCTCAAAGATTTGGGAACACTTTCATATTTTTTAGGAGGCGAGGTCACCCCCAAGGTCTTATTTTGACACAATCGAAATATATTCATGAATTATTGTACCTACACAAAATGCTCGAGTCTGAACCGGCCGCCATACCCGTATTGGAGTGCTCTTAAGCGCTTACTTTGATACCTTAATGGCACCTCCCATGATGGTCTTCAGTTGTACCGTTTTTCCCCTGTAACACCCGGAAATGTACCCTATTTTTCTAGTGAAAATATTTTACGGATACTTTTCAGCAAATTTAAGTTTTAATATAGAATTTTATATTCCGAGTCGAATTTAGAATTTCCGTGTTCGTATTTGGAATTTCCGCGAGATTCCATGAGAATCCCGTCTTAAGGCGAGTTTGACTTTTGTTGACTTTTCCCCATAAATATCTCATACTCCCTTAATCTATTTCATTCAACACAAACCAAAACCCTTACTTCTTCCTTAAGCAAAAATCAAAACCCTTGCCTCCATAAACTTTCCGATCTTGAAATCATCGTAGCTCTTTCGTTCTTTGCTTAAATTCACGTAAGTTCGTCTCATTCTTCCCCTCTTACCTTCCTCTATCCGTATTGGTAATAAAATTACTGTCTTTCTCACTTTTTAAATTATCCGTCTTTCTCAAGGTGAATGATATTCATCTTTTATTATCTAATTGTATGTAGGTGGAGACTAGGAAGGTTTAGAATCGATTAAAGACGCGTAAAGGTAACGGTGAAGGGTTACTCGATATCATTTACGTGATCTACATGCTTATATGCTAGAAACCGTATTAGAATACGATTAGTAAGTTTAGGAATCATTTTATGGATGATGATTGTTGTTATTTGATGATTGTTGATGATGAATATTGATTGTTGATAGTATTAGAAATGGATTATGAGAATTGGAAATGAGAGGATTGAATTTATGTTGAAGGCTCACGGGTGAATTGGTAACAGATGTCACGGGCGTGAAATACAAGTCACGGTCGTGACTTGTGCAGTTTCACTGCACTGACCCTTTTTCGTAAAATGATCATATCTCCTTCGTTACTTGCTTGTTTTGGGCTTGTGACCTATCGTTGGAACCGTAAGAGGATAAGCTATCACCTTGACTTGGAATTTCTGCATTTGCATATCTAGAACTCTAGTTATGACCGTTTGAAGTGGACCCTTGTTTTAGTTAGTTTCCAAACTTGTTGTTTGGAGAGGTATCTATGTTTTTTATTCATTATGCTTCATAAACTTGTTCTAAGCTATGTATCATGTATTGACTCATGTTATCATATTTAAACTTATATGATTCCCTATTCTCATGTTTTGTGACGGTTTTTGGTATGTTCCCACTTGAGTCGGTTTTTACAAATGTTACGGTTTGAGCACTATTTTGTCTTGTGCTTTGTACTCTCATTCCCTTGGCTACCTTCCCGTTCGTAAGGCTGGAATGTCGGAACGGAGAGGTATCCTACTGCTTAATTGCATGTGTAGTGGGCATACGACGACGTTGTTGGGAGTTGAACGCTATGCGTTGTTCGACCCGGCCGTCAAATGTTGTGTACTTGCGAGGTGGTGTTATTTGCATGTAGCGTACCGCATGTTATGAGGCTTGAGCTGTTTTTCCGCCTCTTTCGTGAATTGATCTACCGATTTTGGGGTACTCGGCATATATATTGTAAGACCGAGTCTTGGATGCGAAATGTTATCGCATGTCGAATCGGAACACGTTATATTCCGAGATCCTGGCCAGGTTTAGACTAGGACCGTATTATTATCGTCGTGCTACCAGGAGGACATTAGTCTACATATACGAAATGTAGCATCGTGTATGAGTTCAGGGAAATGTTATATCCCGTGGATGCCTGTTAATCATACTGTCAATTAACACGATGCTAGTGCGTTTCTTTACCGTGAGAGAATATCGTCTTGTGTCGTCGTTCTTGAATGCGTGATTTCATGATATTATTCATGGTCATTGCATGATTGGGCACCGTCTATGTATTGGGTTGTTTGAATGGATGATAACATGATGGATTTATTCATGGTCATTGCATGACTTGGCATGGTTTGATTGTCGAGTCTCAATCTTATCAAACTTATACCGCTAACGGTGAGATGCAAGCCCTAGTGAGCGTATTCGGTTGCCTAAGAGTGTCTTCCCCGAGTCTTTGTATAACATGATGGATTTGGATTTGTATTCCATATGCTCTTATCTTTAATTATCGAATTGCCTATCTATTCTTATCGTTTCTCACATGTATATCTATTTGTATGCATGCTCTACTTTTGTATTTCCTTCTATGTACGTTTAATGTGATATGGCTGGGAGAACCCGGAGTTACTCCCCACTGACTGTGGCATTCATGTTTTTCATGGATGAACAGGTTGCTTGCATGGATGGCTTTTTGCTTGTGGTATTTTGGGTTCGGGTGTGAGATAGCGGACGTTGTCCCTGGATGAAACACCTCTAGACGTTGATTAGCTAGTTGCTAATGACTTTGTTGTTGGTTAACATTTTGAGAGACTACGTCTCTTGTAGTATTTTATATTTGGTTTGTAATTACTGACATTCCTCGTATTTCTATCTTGCATGTATAAAAGTTTTAAAAACTTCATATTTCCGCTACATAATTCACATGCTTGTATGTTTTATATTTCCGCATTCGCGAGGGTTGTCACATCCCCTACCCGTCTCCATGCCAAACTGTGATGCGAACGGGACTTGTATTGGGTTCGTGATTCCTATGTGTCAACCACCGGTTATGTGACCTATTTGGGGTGCAACGCTTTTTCTTGAGCCTTGAAGACAAGACGAGCTATTGCCCGCTCTTCGAGTGAAGCATAATTTTGAGTGGTGGCCACTATCATTGCCGAGCTCACTTGGTTTCGGCCTCTCCTTCTGGAATTACGTGTTGATTTCTCCCAATCATTGGTTATTTATTGTGATAACCTTAATGCCACTCATTGCTCTGATAATTCGGTGTTCATTCCCAAATGAAGCATTTGGCACTCGCTTTTCACTTTGTTCGTGATAAAGTTACTAAAGATTAGCTTCGTGTTCCGCATATTTCAGGCAACGATCAACTCGCCGACGTTCTCACCATGCCCTTTCCTTGCTCGCGGCTTAACTCCTTACTGTCCAAAACCGTCTTTGCCTTCAGGTCGCCCGTCTTGTAGGAGCGTGTTCTATTCCCTAAATTCCATATTTTGTCAATTGTGTCTAGTTAATATCTTATGTTTCCTTATTCTTGTAATTACTATACTAGTATAAATCCCGCGCGAATGCGTAGTTTTTTAAATTATAATATTTCAGAATTTAACAATTAAATCACTTGTATAACTCCAATTGAAATTTATTTATATAATTTACTATTATTAATGTTTTGTATTAAGAGGTAGATAAGAGAAGGTTGAACATTTTTACTTCTAATAAGATCGTCGGTTTTACCGAAACATTTTTTAATTTTATTTGAAAAAAAAATTGTTGTTGTACAATTATATCCACTAAAAGCATAATATAAATATGAAAAAGTGACATTGGTAATACAATCAAATTAGATAAGTGTTGTAATAAATGTACTTTGTATACGCTAAATAATTTTTTAAAAAAAAATAACCAAAATTTAAATGTTCACATAATATATATGGAGCAGAGATAGATATTAAGTTTAAATGTAAAAAAAAATATATAATTTGTAAGTTTTTTTTTGTTGTAGAAGTCAAAATATCTATTAATACTATTAACTTGTCTATGAATACTATTAGTTTGCAGTACATATGATCATATCGAAAGACAAAATGATAGAAGTATTTAGAAAACGTTTGCTAAAAAAGTGTTCGTGGTATCATATTTGGATAAAAAATAATAACAGTAAAATATTTTAATCACATAATACGACAATTTAATTTATGTAACAAAATCAGAAGAATATCCTATAAATATGTCTATAAAAATTGAAAAAATATCATACCATTTTTATAAAGAATACAGTTATTTAGAATAGTTGACCTAATTATAGGTATGATATAAGAAAGTCTATTTATAAAACAAATCATTTAGGCGAGAAAGTTTTAGCAAACTCTTAATATTTTAATATAAGGAGATTCCGAGTCTAGCTAAGTTAAAGGTAAATATCGTGTCTAGAATTTTCCTCACTCCTCTATGTAATTAGTATGTGTACACATGTATCCTTATGTCACAAATTGCATTAAATAATCAGAATTGTTCATATTCTTTATACTACCAACCCCATATTTGCAATCACAAATTCTCATTTAAGACGGGGGTATCCGTCTTAAGTTTAAGACGGGTACCATATTATCTCACAAAATACCCATCAAGGGTGAGTGGAGAAGCACATGGGGGGTGCCCACCTTGTCCCTTCTACCCATTTCCTCTCACAAAATATCCGTCGCAAAATCCGACCCGTCACAAGCAAGACCTACTGATTTGCAATATCACATGATATTAATTAATATGGGAGTCATGGGTGTATCCTGTAAGTACAAGAATATTTGAACTACACGCTTCAATGAGACACTTTTTTTGCTTAAAACACACAAGAAATGGGCCAAATAGTAACGGAAAAGAAGAGTATTCTCATAATTTATTGCCATTTTCTTGACACATAGGATTACAACAAGAGCTTAAAGCAGAAGATACTTGACATGTAAGCACTTATTATGTTAGAAAAAGAAGTTGTGGGAAGTGTGAAAGTGAGTCAAAGCACTACTCATTGGCCGTGTTGCTGTTTCTTTATAAAGAGGAAAATGCCAAAGAAAATGACTTCTCACCCAAAAATCAAAGAGATATAAATATTAAAACACAAATTCTCATTTGTGACGACACTATCCGTCGCAAGCCTTGCGACGGATACCATTTTACCTCACAAAGTACCCACTTTTTCTCTCTCTGCAATACTATTCATGTGGTCCCCTTTCTCCACTAACCCATTATGTTACCATTTTAACCCACAAAATATCCGTCACAAATGCTGACCCGTCGCAAGGGAGACCAATTGATATTAAAATGTGGTAATAAACTATGTTAAATGATTCTTTTGCAAGTAAAACTTCTAAAACTAACGTTCCTCTCACAAGAATTGTTAGAAAGATGTGTCACGCTACTAATAAAATAAAGAAAATAGAGTTGACCCGAGTTAGCCTGACTAGCTTTGAACATTTTATAATTGGTCGAGATCAACAAAATAAAACAAAACTAGGTGAATATCAATCATATTAACTCCAAAACCTATATTAATCATATTCATTTCAACAAAATCCGACCTAAGAGGATATGTATTGTTGTACATGTATGTTGTGATGCGATACTAACTCAACCTGATTGATCTCATAAAGCCGTAATGAATTACCCTATTTGCATATAATATTAAGGGGGCGTTTGGTTCGAATGGTTGGAATGGAATGGTATGGAATGTCATACCACTAAGGATTGGATTCTATATCCCATACTTATTTTATATTGTTTGGTTCAACATTGGAATGGAGTAGAATGTCAAAGATTATGGAATGGAGTTTGAATCTTGGGGTAAGACTTGGGTATGGGATTAGAGGGGGTTGGAATGGATTTAGAATCCATTAAGGGGGCGTTTGGTTGAAAGTATTGGAATGGATTGGAATGGCTTCTAATACCATAGAGGTATGGGGTATTTGGTTCAATCATGGAATGAATATAGTAGTTGTAATAAGGTAGAATGAAGTTAGAAACTTGGGTGTAAATATGGGTATGAGATTTCAAGGGGTTGGAATGGAGTTAGATACCCAATGGATTCTAACTCCATTCCAAAAGCCTCCAACCAAACACTAGAATGGATTGAATCCATTCCAATCCATTCCAAAACCTCCAACCAAACACCCCATAAGATTCTAACTCCATTCCAAAATGCCCCAACCAAACACTAGAATGGATCAAATCCATTCCACTCCATTCCAACTCCCCAACCAAACACCCCCTAAATTTATTACGTTTAACCTCATTGGTTTTACTAGAGAGTACAATAGCATATGGATACAAATTTAAAATATAAGATAACTTGACAAGATAATGACGGGACTAACCCGATATAACTAATCCCCCAACCATGACCTAACACAATAATGATCAGACGTGAACGACCTAATGTAAAAGACGATATGTAATAACTTTACAAAATACAAACTTGATATGATCTGAGCCGCTTTGATTCAGTCGGCTTTAATTTGTCCCGGGTGACCCAATTGTTTTCAATACAAAGATTTATCCACTTTTCCTTTTTACATCTTTGGATAACCGGAAATGGGGACGCATATAAAGGCAATAATAATTTCAGGATAAAAAGAGTAATGTACTTGACTCTTTCTTAAGCAACCCCTGTTCTCATTCTCTACAATTACTTCCTCTAAACTCCCTCACCAAAAATGTAGCACAACCATCATCATTCTCTCTAATGGGGTGGCTACAATCCCTCTTCTCTCCATTCAAAAAACTCTTCCTTCGCCTCAATTCACATCGGAACAAACGTAAGTTCAATTCGCAACAAAACCCGTCTTTCCAACATCAATTTCTTTCATCGTTTCTAACTAATAATGTCGTCGTGTTTCTTACATTGCGATAACAGGTAGTAGAGGGATATACATTTTGTACGAGGATGTTAAGTCATGCCAATATGAAGATGTGCATGTATTATGGTCAATTTTGGTGGAATCACACAAATCTCCAGCATTACCTAATTTGCCATTTACACAATCAAAGCTTCTATGTCTACCTCCTGAACAAGTAAATGAGAGAGGATGATTTCAATTCCAGCATTGTACATATCATAAAATTATACATGCATGTTTTTAACTTTTTTATTTTCCTTTTTTGGTACATAACTCCTTATAGTTTTACTTCTGTTTACCCATTATAGCAATTTTCAATAAAAGTTCTGAGACTTGTTTAGTTTTTGAATAGCTTCATCCTACATTGCTTCAAATATTTGGTTTCGTCTCGATCTAATAGTAGTCGAGCGGCCTCTACAACGCGAAAATAGAGTTCATTATTGTATTATTCCACCCGTAAGTCGGTAAGTATTATTCAGAAGATCATCTCAACTAAAATCTTAAGGTGATAGTCAGTGATAAAGTCAGAATTTGAACATGGGAAACGAAAAAATACAGGATTTCAACACTTGATATGCTAATAAGTACTAAGGTCGATCCATGGTTCACTAGTGCACACTTGGTAAAAAGGTAACTACAACTTTTCTCGTTATCTAAATAAATCGATTCATAATTAAATGGTATAAACTAGTTTTATAAGACATTTCGTGATACAATTTAACATCGATTATATATTAATATTATTGAGTTAAAAGTGACGATTTTACCAAACTCAACGTTAGCGGCCGGCCTAAAACACTTGAGCGTAGATCGTTCTGATCGTCTAAATGGTAATACCCGTAAAAGTGTCATATCTGACCTTCAATTTAGTTATGAAATCAAAGTTTCTTCAAAATTGAAGTGAATGTATGAATGCAAAACATTGCTTAAGCAATCTTGTGAAAGAGTTGGTGACATTTTCAATGGTGTTGTTAGTTTGTCAGTTTTCAGCGGTTGATAAGCAGTTTATGTCTTCTAGTTTTTTCTCCACTGAGTTAAGTGACACATACATCATTTTGATTGAAAATTGACGGGACAACAAATAAAGGTGTACAAGTCCTACTTAAGTGAATCTTACATGATTATGACACTAATTAAAGAAGTTTTTTGGACGTTAGTTTGTTCATCAGATTTCTATGTAATACTCCTTTCGTTCCGGTCTCGATCATTTATTTATCTTTCATTAAAATATACTAGTTTTAAACCCGCGCAAATTGCGAGGGGATGCCTTTAAAACATTGTTATTGTCAAAAAAGTAGAAACTATATGTGATTTAAGCTTAATGTCATTTTTAAGTTTTTATAAATTGCCATTTTTTTACGTTTGTGTAATATGTAGTTTTTGCAGTTTACGTTATATATATAATTTATGTAATGTGTATAATTAACTCCCTCCGTTTCATTATATAAGACGTTTGAGATTATTTTATGATTAATAATTAAGAAAGTATTGGAAAATGGTGTATTATAGTAGTTGTGTACTTTAAATGCTCTTTGAAAATTTGAAAAGTTAAGTATTTCCATCAATAAAATGGCTTAAATTAGCTCTTGGTCATAATTGTTAGTGTCTTGAAAAATGAAAGAAATATTTAATATATAGAAAAATGTAAAACGACTTATAAAATAAAAAATTTAATCTTTACAAAACCACTTATATTATGGAACGGAGGGAGGGAGTATGTATTTTAAAGATTTTAGGGTGCTTGAATTACTTAAAAAAAAATAGACGGTAGAAAGTAGCAGTTGAAATTAAAGGAAAAAGTTGGCTTAATGAAGCATG
The DNA here is from genome assembly GCA_022085475.1 of Heliosperma pusillum. Classification (NCBI taxonomy): domain Eukaryota; kingdom Viridiplantae; phylum Streptophyta; class Magnoliopsida; order Caryophyllales; family Caryophyllaceae; genus Heliosperma; species Heliosperma pusillum. Next base: position 49,416 of record JAIUZE010001912.1, on the reverse strand, counting down.
AAAAATGTATATGCTTTTATATATAGTTAAATAGAGGATATGAATTGGTTTAAAAAAATATGTTTAAAAATTTTAGTTTTAATAAAGAGTATGGAGTAAATTTATAAAAATATAAAATATGATTTTTTTGTAATCTAAATTGGCGAAAAAATTAACATTAAATATTCCACATGTATATAAATTTTGATTATCGATGTGGGAGTAAAAACAAATGCAATTGTTTTAGAAAATAGAAAATAGATAGTGGAGTGATGTCATATGACATCATTAGATGGTTAAAAGGTGAAATGAGAATAAGGTGGCTTCACCAAAATGCAAGAAATGTTATTACTTTAATACTCCGGAAGGAAAATCTTCCTATATCACAAATCACAAATTTACCAAATTAGGCTATTGATAGACAAATAGTGGCCCATATGTATTAGTAACTTTGTGATGGCCTCGTAATATTGTGTATACACAACCTGATGAATTTTGACATTTTGACAACTTGGAAAATTACTGTTGCCAAACAGTAATTTTGGGTGTGGGAGAAACAATAGTTAAATAATTGTACCGTCAATAATTATGTTTTTGCCGTCTAAATGAATGTGTTGAAAATCGCAACGCTCGTGTATATTTGTAATATCATTGTGGTGACCGTATTGATGTAGTCTAACAAATATATATATTTTTCTTTGGTGGTTTTCTTATTTCTCATGTATTTATTATTTAGGTAGGTTTTTTTTTTTTTTTTAATTAGCCATATATTTACCAATGTAATTAAGTTATTGCTGTAATTTGTTTATAAATTAGCAATGTAAGTTATGTAATTTATTTATGCGTGTAATTTGTTTATTATTATTGTACTATGTGGGAATATTCAAAATATATTTTTAAATAATCAAATTTTTTATTTTCGTATGTACTTAAATAAAAAATCAACAAATTAACAAATGTAATTAAATTAGGAAATTAAAGATTAACGTTGTCAACATAACTAAATTTCACATGACTGCAATAACCCCTATTAAAGTAGACATGAATAAATAAAACTGAAAAAGTGAAATGAAAAAGTGTAAAAGGTGTACTATGTTGATGAAGTGGCGCAATGTGGACTTAGTAAATGTTTCTACTTTAATAGAATGAAGATTTTATAAAAAAATAAAAAAGACAAACAAATAAATGAAACGAAGGGAATAGATAATGTTTTTTTTGAACATATGATATGATGGCTAAACAATTCCATTTTGATCATTAGATCCAGATGTCAGATTTATACAGAAAATTGTTACTCAGCTCATTTCAAAACCACAAATTCTTATTCAGCTCGGAAATATCCGTCCTAAACTTAAAACGGGTCAAATAATAAGAATAAGAATAAGAAAAAAGTAAAATGCATAGGAAAAAATAATATATTTGTCTCATATGTCATATGTGCAAGTGAGATTGATATTTGACCTATTTTATTATTAAGATGGATGTATATCTGGCATAAGAGATCGAAATATATGTGACTACTTTGTATAATCAGCAAAATGTTAGAATATAATACTAATTAGTTAGTTAAAATCTGTTCGGCATATACATATTTAGTTAGTTACAAGTTAGTTAAGTCGGTTTGTAATCTAGTGTAAAAGGCATAAGTCCTTCACATTGTACTCATCAATTCAATCAGTAGGTCTTGCTTGCGACGGATCAGATCTTGCGACGGATATTTTGTGAGAGAAAATGGGTAGAGGGGACAAGGTGGGCACCCCCTATGTGCTTCTCCACTCACCCTTGATGGGTATTTTGTGAGAGAATATGGTATCCGTCTTAAGCTTGCGACGGACAGTGTCCGTCACAAATGAGAATTTGTGCAATTCAATACACAAAGTATACAATTCTCTCTCAATCTCTCTCTACTAACTCTCTCTACAATCTCTCCTTTCATGTATTCATCTAAACACCAACATGATATCAAGCAGGTTCATTAGATTGAACTTGTTTCTGCTTATCAAATCATTGTTTCTGCTATATTCATATCTTCATATCTTCATATTAACAAATCTTCACTCCTTCAAGTATTCAAACCTTCAAACATTCATATCTTCATAATATAATTTCTTACAATCTTCAAAAATAGGAATAGTTCTTATAGTAACTATTTGTACAGTATGACCATTAGGCAAGTTAACTAAATAGGGCCTATTAATTCATCTAACTTCACAAAATAAAACTTAGTAGTTGTTGCAATGATCAATAAAGGATGGGAAATTAAATGTGTCAACTCGATGCCAATAATGCATTTTTACACGGGGATCTCCATGAACAATAGGTCTTGCTTAAGACGGGTCGGATCTTGCAACGGGTATTTTGTGAGAGGAAATGGGTAGAGGGGACAAGGTGGGCACCCCCATGTACTCTCCACTCACCCTTAATGGGTATTTTGTGAGAGAATATGATACCCGTCTTAAGTTTAAGACGGATACCTCCGTCTTAAATAAGAATTTGTGCTCCATGAAGAAGTGTATATGAAAATAGCTCATGGCTTACAAGTTTCAGAAAAGAACAAGTATGTAAACTCCAGAAGTCACTATATGTGTCAGGCACTCAAATCCAAAGGGTATAAACAATCACTGAATAATTATTCCTTATTTTTACCTATTTGGATTTTGGATGACATACTAATGGTTGAAATGGAGATGACAATACTGAGATTGCATACTTGAAACAATTCTTGGATGACACTTTTAAAATAAAAGATTTAGGACATCTTTCCTATTTGTTGGGCCTAGAGTTTGTAAAACTCAGAAATGGTTAAGCAATCACATAAAGAAAGTTTGCTACATAATTATTCAAACAGTAGGTCTTGCTTACGACGGGTCGGATCTTACAACGGGTATTTTGTGAGAGGAAATAGGTAGAGGGGACAAGGTGGGCTCCCCCTCATGTGCTCTCCACTCACCCTTAATGGGTATGTTGTGAGAGAATATGGTATCCGTCTTAAGCTTAAGACGGATACCTCCGTCTGAAATAAGAATTTGTGTTACTCAAATAGTTCAACTGTAACAATGCAAGAACTGTCACAGTCTCTCTGGACAACTCAGTCAAGTTAGACTCCAGTTCAAGAAATTTGATAGACAAACCTAAAGATTACAAAAAATTGGTAGGTAAACTCAATTTTCTAACTACACCACGCATATATCACATTTGCAGTTCAATTATTAATTAAGCCAATACATGGTTTTCCCTTGAGAGCCTCCCTGGAAATCTGCTATACATGTATTAAAGTACATTGCCAAAGATATAGTTTAGGGGATTTTTCTAATATCAGCCCAGACTTCACATTACAAGGATTTTGTGATGTTGATTGGGCTGCTTGTTCCCATACCAGAAAATCTGTCAGTGAGTTTCTAGTATTTTTTAGAAGGATCTCTGTTGTCATGGAACATATATTTCTCAACAACTCCATACAATATACAACGGATTACAATATTATCACATATGTACCCATGGACACTTAGATCAACTGCCAAAGGGTTATTCTAGCTTAACCAGATATCTCGTGTTCGAACCGTGTGAATGCAGTAGTGTTAAAACTCATGAGGGAGAGCTTTATCGCCCTATTAATTCCTACCCGGCTCGAATTTGGATTAAACCGAATGATCTACAAAAAAAATATTATCACATATGTGTAACGCTAGAGGTTTTTTTTAACTCTAATATATCCAATGGACAAAAAGGCCTAAATGGTTGTGTCTCGAAATGCCATGTTCTCGTAGCAACGATCAACCCCTTCATGACTTAGGCCTGAAAGTCCTAGACCTCTAATTAGACTCTTCTAATTAGTTCATTAAATTACATTAACTTAATGATTTAGAATCTAGTTATCATGCATGCAAATATAAAAGCATAAAAGAAAAGATAAGACGAAAACATCCTTACATTGGGTATTTTCGGTTCAATATGGGCACAATAAGAACTTCTTCTTATTGTTCTTGAGCATGAAATTAATGGATGATCCTCCATAAAACAACCTACAAAGTAGAAGCTCTCCTTCTTGTTACACCCAAGATTAAACCCAAATAATCTCAACTTATTATTAACTAGATAATAAGTAAGACATAATACTACTAATATTATTGTATTACTACACTAGTAATATGGTATGAATATTAGTTTGCATGTGAGTTTTAGAGAGTTGTTGAGTTAGAAAGAGAAGTAAGAAAATAAGCTTGAATAATGAAGTGAAGTAGTAATCAAATAAGAACAACCATTGTCCTTATATAATGGCCTTTGGCCGGATCCCATGAGCTCAAAATGAGCCTTATTTTGCTTATTTTAATTCTCATGCAAATAGGTAGTATGTAGGATTATACATGATCATGTTCATTTGTCATAATCATGCGTTGTAGTGTGTATAAAGAAAACAACCATCATTATGTTTTCCACTATACACTATTTCGGTCCACATGGTAAAATGTGGTCCATTTAGATTTTTGATATTTGTCCCACAAATACTTATTAATCATATGCTTAATTATCTTATATAATTAAGTGTTAATTTGATCATATAACAATTATATGACTCAAATATATACTTAGCTTTTAAGTGATATTTTCCCATTATATCAATATATAATGGGTCCTACAATGCCCAGTTAATTTATTTTACAACTCTTTGTAAATATAATTAACTATTTACCTCTACCTCAAAATATATGCATAACCTCAACTAATTTAATGAATTAACGATTAATCATTAAATTATATCTTATTTAATCGTATTACAATAAGACGTACAATTTATTCAGTCAGTTATCGTATAATTGACTAATAAACTTAAGTGGAATGAGTTCATATCTCAATTTCCAATAAATAACTCTCGTAACTAAACGTTCCTTTAAGTTCAGTTCAGCTTCATTAAGTTCAGTTCAGTTCAGTTCAGCTCTATTAAGTTCAGTTCAGTTCAGTTCAGTTCATTTCAGCTCTATTAAGTTCAGTTCAGTTCAATTCAGTTCAGATTACTTTTATTTCAACATTATTATGATTATTATTCTTATTATTGTTATTATTATGTTAATTCATTTAATATTGTTATTATTATTATATTTATATTTTAAAAAAATTGTTTTATTACTATTATATCACCGTTATAATTATTCTTTATATTATTATATTTATGTTTAATATATTTATTTATTCTTATATTATTACGATTAATGGAAATATTAGTATTATTAATATTTATCAATATTATATTTTATATTTTATTGATATATTCATTATTATGAATATTATTAGAAAAATATTTATTATTATTATTATTATTATTATTATTATTATTATTATTATTATTAATAATAATAGTAATAATAATTATTATATTATTATTATAATTTTTAAATATATTATTATTAGGCCTATTATTATTATATTTACTTTATTACTATTTATATTATTTATATTTTTTTTAGTTACTATTGTTAATATATTTATTACTATATTATATTGTTATTAATAATGTTATCATTTATATTAGTATTTTATTATTATAATATTTATCCTTATATTATTGTTTTATTTTTTTATACATCTGATTAGATTATTATTAAATAATATCATTATAATATTATTATTATTAATGATTTATATTATAATAATAATAATAATGATTATTATTATTATTAATATAAGTTATAAATTATATTTTATATTATTGTTTGTATTATTATATTATTATATTATACTTATCATATTTATTTTTTAGTTAGTTAATTCTATATATTTATTACTATAATTAATAATGTTATCATTCATATTAATATATATTTTTTTTATTATATTACTATAATATTTTTTTATATCTTATTTGATTATTATTATTAGATTATATTAATATAATATTATTATTACTAATGATTAATAGTAATAATAATAATATTGTTATCTTTTTATTATTTTAGTTCAGTTCAGCTCAGCTCAATTAAGTTCTGTTCAGTTAAGTTCAGTTTAATTAAATTTAATTCAGTTTAATTCAGACAAATTCAGTCTAAAAGAACAGTGCCTTAACCAATAAGCTTAACAATGGATTACTATTTACTCCTACTGTATTGTCATATATGCAATGTGTGATGACTTTAGAATATCAAAGTGTTTAATCAACTTTAATGTTTTTAAGTTAGGACAACGGCTCACAAAAGAAAACAAATAGTGTCGATTGTCGATTGTTGACTGTGACTGCATTAATCCTACTGTTATTAAAACTCAAACATTTAAAGCAATTCTGTGCATCCACATCATCATTTTAGTTGCTTTTTTTTCCCACACCTACCTCACCACTATACCCCACCCACTTTCTAAATGCATTTAATTAGAGTGCTGGAGTTGAGTAAGAGACGAATATATTTGTTGTACATTAGAGTAGGCGAAAACATGCATGTTTTGCATAAACTGATTTATTTACTTGAAATCTAAAGATTAATTCTAGCATAAAATTTTATATTTATATATACTCCGTATAATTGCAAATGGTGTAACCAAAAAAAATATTTATATTTTATCGTACAGTTATAAAATTTTGTTCGTTTTAATTTAGAGGAAAAAATGCCGTCTGATATGAGAATTTGTCCATTTTTTATGGGATGTCGATTAAGTATACTCTATTATTGATAGTGAAGTAGAAATTTTATAAAAATTCCTCACATACACTCCGCCTTTTTAACGGGTTAATTAGACTGGTTAGAGTTTCGATTATATTCGGGTTCAGGTATGATATAAGGTTGAGTAATTGTAGGATTGAAAAATATGGGTTTATATGGGTGGGTCAGAGTCAAATACAATTCGAGTTCTTTATAAAAAAAATTTTAAATTTTTTTATTATAAAATATAGTATTCCTTATTTTTATATTAATATTGGGTATAAATAAGAAAACATATTTTTATTTAATATATTCAATATCGCGTTGATACACGAAGTATGGATTAGTCATTGTTACATATACATGATACATAGTTTAACAACAACTAAATTGAAAATTATAATCACTTGAGTAATCTTGTGGTGCACTATGTTTAGATAAATACGAGCTAGGACTGAGCAAAAAAATCCGATTATCCGAACATTTTGGTATTTGGATCGGATATGGATATTAGAATGAAAATATTTTGATATCCGATCCGATCCGAAACTATATTTTTCTATTATTTACTTATTTTTCCTGTCATTTATTACCAATTTTTTATTTAATGATTGTGTTTAGACTCTAATACTTATACTCGGGTTCTAATAAATTATACAACATTGCAATGTTGGACTATTATGTTGATCTATTGTTTTAAATCGTTCCATTTTAAATATCCGATCCGAAGTAGCACTTTGGATCGGATATCTAATCCTTGCTCTGCCCTAATACAAGTATATTTAATTTTATCACCAAGTTCTAAAAGTCAATTTTATATTACAGACTATGTAGTTCGAAGGTTATAGTTAAAAAACAAATTGCATAAATCTACATATTCACGATCTGAGTCGTGACCCACGGGTCGAGCATGTCTTGGCCCTCAATATGAGGGTTATTATCGGGTCATGTACCCGATCATATTATATCGGTTCAATTTTCTTGACAGGTTTACGTATACCATATCGTATTATATTGACCTTTATATATAATGGTCAAGATGCACATCTTCATAAGGTCATTGCGATGTTACTTAAATTTCATCCAAGATAATTTTATTGTATTAATTGTACATAAAAATAATAATTCAAATCTATCATTCATGATAAATATTACTCATTTTGATATAAGTCTTGATAAAGGCATATTTATATTTATTATTATAGTTTTTTATAAAATTATATTTTGAACTAAAAAACAATAGTATAAATGAACTAAAAACGTTGTCAAAGTATTGTACTGAAGATTGCACACTTAAAAAGACTAAATTATGTTTTTTAAATTGTTTTTACAAATATGTATGTTGAATTGTATTTCGTAACACGTTTTTTTCCTACTATTCACATTATTATCAGCAATATTTTTCATCCATTCATTGTATTTCAGCGGCGATAACCCATTCATATACGACATGCCCGTGCAATTTTGCACGAGTTTAAAACTAGTTAAATATAAAAACAAAAGCAGAGTAATTGCAAAATTACAGATTAAATAGCATAACACAAATTCTTATTTAAGACGGAGGTATCCGTCTTAAGCTTAAGACGGATACCATATTCTCTCACAAAATACCCATCAAGGGTAAGTGGAGAGCACATGGGGGGTGCCCACCTTGTCCCCTCTACCCATTTTCTCTCACAAAATACCCGTTGCAAGATCCGACCCGTCTTAAGCAAGACCTACTGATAGCATAAATGTTGTTACATCAGATTGTGTATTTAATGATCGGTATCTTCCGGTAGAAGTCAAATAGTCTTTAGTAGAGTATTTTGTATTAGACATTGCAAAACCAGCCTGATCCGATTAACCCGACTCAAAAGAGCTGAATTGAGACCAAAACTAGCCAACTACAGTTCCGAATTTCCCTGACCTGACCCAAATTTGACCCGAGCTCCGTTGACCCGGAATTTACATGATCTGAAATGACCAAACCCGAAAAAACAAAAAAAAAAAGTTACTCATTTCAATTTTTTTTTTTAAGTTTCACATTTTTTTTCCTGTTTAATTAAAATTATGTTTTGTTGTGTCTTTTTCGGCTTTGGTCAATTTACTAGTCTTTAGTTTAGCAACCTATTTTGCATTGTCCAAAGTTTGGACAATGCAAAATAGGTTTGGTCAATAAGTTACCCAAACCTATTGTTTGGACTCCAAACAATAGGTTTGGTCAATAAGTTACCCAAGGACAAGCCTAATTAGGTTTGGTCAATAAGTTACCCAAACTTGCTAGTCTTTCCTTAGTTTAGCAACCTATTGTGCGTTGTCAACCATTAACAAACCCGTGTTTTGGAAACGCAGAAGATTTCCCGGCAAATTTATACCGGATTAAATGTAGGTACAAACCTACTTATACCTTCAAATTTATACGCACCAACAAACCTTAGTTAGCAACATATTTACACCTTTAAACAAAACTAATCTTAAACCCGTGCAAATTACACGGGTATACTTTTTTAACATTATTATTACAAATTTTAGCAAACGTGACGAGTATTTTATGATGGTGATTTTTTATTATAGCTTATATTTAAAATTTAGAGATTGCTAATTTTAAACTTTAAATCCAAAATATGTTAATAAAAGTACGCCTTTCATTCATATAAAAAAAACCATTCATTTTTTTACACTATTCATAAGTCAAAGAATTTTTCGTAATTGTTTTGCAATATATATGTAAGAGAAAAGTATAGTCAAGTGGCATGTTTGTTTGATTCACTTTCATAAGTATAATAAAAATATCACTTTTATATTTTCCAACATTGTATAACTAAAAAAAATTACTTGGCAAGTGTGTAAAAAGTAATTGGCCTGTTTGAAAATAAGTAGAAGAAGTATATTACATAAAAAATACTATAAGAAAATATTATGATAAAAATATTACGATGTATACAATGATTAGTGATGATACTATTTTTTTTTTTTAAAACTTTATTTGTACACAACGTATGTACATTGTTTTGTTAGATATACATATATCGATCATTGTCATAAATTAAAATCACTCGAGTTGTTTGATGTTTATCGGGTTGCTGCATTGACCTAGTGACCTAATAGTTGATTGTTATTATCTGTCTTGTAGAACCATCAAAACTAGTCGTTCAGTTAAAACTTAATCGACTCAAAAATTTTCCCACTCTATGAAATTCGAGCCAAATTAGAGTTAGAGTACAATTTTTTGAGCTAATTCCAATTCTATCTAAGCTCGAGCTTAAATCGGCTCGGTTATACCCATAGGTTGAGTTAGTGAATCAAATAACAACAATCATCCTAAAACACCATCGTGTATTATACTATGACTTACCCAATAGAAAAAAAACCCTAATATAAAAATTAACATAATTTTTTTAAAAATTTAATTTGATAAATTTATATTCTATAATGAAAGAAAACATACTCAAAAAGTTATTGGGCTAGTCTTATCTAAATTAAGTATTTCATAGCTATTTTTGATCAAACGAAAAGAAAGTAATACACCCATAAACACGGATATAATTTTGGGCTACAATAAATCAAAGTTAAATAGAGCAGAACTCAACTGATAACCTTAGCCCATAAATTAAAGATCCGAAGTGATAATTATTAACTTTAAGTCCATCATATTACATACCCTATAATACAATAATACCTACATATAACCTATCGACAACCTCTTTTGAAAGCCATTTTATCATCTCCCACAGTAAACATTGCATTGGCTAACGCTTTTCTTAATATTGTCAGATTGCTCAACAAAAAATCCCAAATCATACTCACTCGCATCAGCACATACTTCTTTAATTTAAAGCATAGCCTTGATCATTATCAACAACATCTCATTCTACCTAGCTATAAGCTACCCATGCATGAGTTTAAAGAAGTTTGAAATATGAAGTATCCACTAAGGGAGTATGTTTTCTGTAATTGAGAAAACTTTATTGTATTTTTTTGTTGGATATGTTTAGATCGATTGCTCGATACACCCCTTGTGGAACGACAATTTTAAAAATGTTTAAATACGGAGGCATATTTTGGTTTTATATGTGATTTTAAAAATGTTTAGTTTAATTTTAAAAATGTTTAAATACTTAATAATTTAATTTACAAATTTATTGCTTAAATACGGAGGCATATTTTGGTTTTATATGTGATTCCATTTATTTTCAATTAGCTGTAAATAATTGCTAATGATATCCTAATTATGAAATAATTCTCCCGTTTTTTTTTTAAATAAGCGTCAAAATAACCTACTTTAAACACAAAATTTTCTTTATTTTTTCCTTCAAAAATAAAATATAAATCTAAATATGTAGTCAATACTATTTTTTAAAATATATACCCGTATTTCAATTTGGTGCTCCACTTTTCTTTAAAAAAATTAATATTCTTTATTTGGATGTGTTGGCTGCAATCGGAAATTATTTCTACATATTTCTATTGCGGTTTTAATTAGTTTTGGATGGTTCTGATAAATCTTAAATTTATGTTACATAATAAATTATTTTGTTACCATTAAATAACAAGGCTAATAATATCCAATTAGTAGACTATACAACCAGTTGTATACAACTGGTAGTATAGATTTAAAGCTTTCTAATGAATAAGTTGAGCTTATATGTACAATTTACGAGATTTAGTAAAAAGAATCTGAGCGTTTTTATATAAATTTTAAACTCAAAATATTATAATAAGGCTAAAAAACAATACATATAAGCTCACTTAGATTTTAATTTTGATACCTAAAAAATTAAAATGCAACTAAAAAATTTTAAAAGCTAAAAAAGATTGCATATAAGCTTATTTAGATTGATATTAGATGTATCATGCTCATATACACCTAGCTGTAGGATCTTATTTGTGAATAATATCACTTTAAAGTTATAAGTAATTCTATAAAAGTTTTGTTACCATTATTTTCTATAATATCACTAACATAGACAAGATTTGGAGGAAAAATGATCTATTCTATTCTCTCGCCCCTCTCTTTCCCTTCCCTCTGCCTCCTCCTCTGCCTTTCTCTCCACTTTTGATATCTAAACATACCCTTAATTTATAGGGGATTGAGTATGTTAGTTGTCAAATAATTGGAACAATGAAGAGACAATTTTAATATATTGTTAAATTTCATAATCGGGTCTGGGTCCAACCCGTACTAAGGAGAAAGAGCCCACTTTATAAACCCAAGGGGGTTCCACTATAAAACCAATTGGCAATAGAGGGAGTAGCCAATTGCCTTATAAGGTGGTAAACTCTCCCCTCTTTTATCAATGTGGGATTACACTCACATGTGGGAAATCGGGTTTCTTCACACTCCCCCTCACATGTGAGCCCACTTAAATCAGACTGGGGGGCTTTATGGCCTCTCTTCCAGTCGTCAAGCAAACCGTGTTATTCTTCAACGGCTGCGTTTTTCTTAGCCCAGTTTTTTTTTATTTTTTATGCCCAGGTCTTTTTACCATGGCCTCTGATACCATGTTAAATTTCATAATCGGGTCTGGATTCAACCAGTACTGAGGATAGAGAGTCCACTTTATAAACCCAAGGGGGTTCCACTCTAAAGCCAATTGGTTTTAGAGTGGAACCCCATTGGGTTTATAAAGTGGACTATCTCTCTTCAGTACGAGTTGGACCCAGGCCCGATTATGAAATTTAACATGGTATCAGAGCCCATGATAAAAAAAGACCTGGGCATAAAAGAAAAAAAAAAGAAAAACTGGGCTAAGAAAAACGCAGCCGTTGAAGAATAACACGGTTTGCTTGACGACTGGAAGAGAGGCCAGAAAGCCTCCCAGTCTGATTTAAGTGGGCTCACATGTGAGGGGGAGTGTGAAGAAACCCGATTTTCCTACATGTGAGTGTAATCCCACATTGATAAAAGAGGGGAGAGCTTACCACCTTATAAGGCAATGTGCTACTCCCTCTATTGCCAATTGGTTTTAGAGTGAAACCCCCTTGAGTTTATAAAGTGGACTCTCTATCCTCAGTATGGGTTGGACCCAGGCCCGATTATGAAATTTAATATGGTATCAGAGCCCATGGTAAAAAAGACCTGGGCATAAAAGAAAAAAAACTGGGCTAAGAAAAAACGCAGCTGTTGAAGAATAACACGGTTTGCTTTACGGCTGGAAGAGAGGCCAGAAAGCCTCCTAGTCTGATTTAAGTGGGCTCACATGTGAGGGGGAGTGTGAAGAAACCCGATTTCCCACATGTGAGTGTAATCCCACATTGATAAAAAGAGGAGAGAGTTAACACTTTATAAGGCATTGGGCTACTCCCTCTATTGCCAATTGGTTTTAGAGTGGAACCCCCTTGGGTTTATAAAGTGGACTATTTCTCCTCTTTTTATCAATGTGGGATTACACTCACATGTGGGAAATCGGGTTTATAAAGTGGACTCTCTCTCCTCAGTACGGGTTGGACCCAGGTCTGATTATGAAATTTAACATATATCAACTAAGATATTAACTTAGCAAAGACAATCAATAAGATTATTCTATAGAAAAATATATAAAGCACATAGGTACGCCATAGAATTTTAAATATAATGTAGGAGTAAACCATAGAAAATAATTAAAAAACTCAAGGGTACACCGTAGAATTTCCCAAAGGAAAAACAAAAAAATTGAGAATAATATATACATCGGCTCGAGTCAGGCTTGAATTAAAGCTTGCAAGCTTGATAAAGAGTACAAGTTTTCCAATGCAAACTCGGTGAGATCAAGATCGAGTTTTATTTCATGAGCACAAGCCGAGCAAGGCCAGACCCCGGCTCGGTTTGTTATCATCCCTAGCCAAAACATAATTAGGTGGTTTGGAGTATCAATTATAAGACCATCCCCAAATATGGTCATGACCTTGTTGGGCATGATAATCAAGGATTAAGGAACAAATTAGTATGATCTTGCCTTAGAAGAGGTCAATTTATGACTTTTGTTGGAGCAAATTGAGTAATTGACCCACCTCTTGACCTTAGATGTGTTCCATTTTTATGGGGTACACCATTAAAATTAATTAAAAACAAAAAACAAAAATTGAGTACTTTTATATTTGGGAGGGTGTAGATGGGTAGGGTAGAAAAGGTGGGAAATGATTGAAAAAGGTTAGAAAGTGAAAAATGATTGGATTGATGACGTAGGTCGTCATGACTTTCTGCTTGAGAGGGTGTAAATGGGTCAAGATAAATATGGAACGATTAAGAGTAAAAATGGATGGTAACCCAATTAGCTTGACTCTTGCTTGGGGATGGTCTAATGGCCGTATTCGACTACGAGAGATAGTTTTGGAATGGGGATTAAGGAATGACTCGTAAAACTCAAATCAAGTATATATGCCTACTCGGTGATATGCCACACGCAGAGTAACGACCAAGCCGAGGTTACGAACAAGCAGATACTGGTTGAATAAGGGGAAAAAATCTGAGAGGACAACTCAAGATCGTCAAGACGAAGGGAACATTTTTAAATAGAGACACAAGCTAACTTTCACGCTAATTGAGAAATGATAACGACTACTACTACACTGAGTCGTCCATGGTATTATATAGACCTGGCTACAATCACCTAACGTATTTGCCCGACCCAACATTCAATGATCTGTGCTAGCCTACTTGCGATAATGGTCGGTTTAGGGCTCTTGTTTAAGAGCCAACCAACCTGGTTTGTAAAAACAAAAAATAACAAGTTGGTTGAAGATCAAACCCAACTAGCCCGCGCAGTCCATTCAATTAGAGGGACCGGTTCAAGCTTAGCTAAAAGAGCCTAGCCGGCTCTAACCCGACCTGTGGTCATGTCTACATGGTACGGCTAGACCCGTCAAAATTGAACATGCCTGAATGACCCAAGTCGACATCTGAACTGAGGACTGGAAATTGACTCGACCAGAATGTTTATTGGTGGAAGTTGATCGTTATCCGTAAATAATTTTATAATAATCGACTTGAGAATAGCCCAAACCCAAATTGACCCTACCCAACGTATTTTTATCTGAACTCTATTAAATCAGAAAATGATCTGACTCAAAGATACCCAGCCCGAACACAATCTAATTGATCCGTTTGCTTAGATTTTGATACACCCACAAAGTTTATAAATATAAATTAAATGAATTGTAGTCACATTTTATCCCAAACAAAAAATGATGATTCCAAATCCACTATACAAACGTCCATTATTTGCAATCATCTTACTAATCTTAACCACATATTGCTCTACCCATCCCCTTGACCCTCTTACACCTTTAGAGATCAACCATGTCTACTCTACCATCTCCCAACTCTACTCACCTCCATCCCACAACCTTAGCATACATTACATGGGCTTGGCCGACACACACAAGCCCACAACCACCCTAATTATTCGTCGGGCCTTCGTATTGGCCCGAGTCAATAAGACCACACACGAAATCACCCTTGACATAACCCCAACCCGACAGAACCCGAAAATAATATCCGACAAAATCTACACTGGTTACGGGTACCCAATACTAGCCGTCGCTGAACAAGAGAGCGCAACCGAGTTGGTGCTCAATTACGCTCCACTTGCAGCGTCGGTTAGCAAAAGGGGGCTTAAGTTAGAGGAAATAGTGTGCTTAGGTTTTGTTGTTGGGTGGTATGGGGTGAAAAAGAGAGAGGGTAGAATAGTAAAAGTTCAATGTTACTATATGGATGGGACGGTAAATTTTTACATGAGACCAGTTGAGGGAATAACCGTGACCGTTGATTTAGATGAGATGAAGATCGTAGGGTTCAGAGATCGTGTTGTTGTCACTGTGCCTAAGGGTGAAGGGACTGATTATAGGGAATGCATGCAGAATGATACTACGACGTCGTCTTCTCATCGACGTATGTTGAATGCTGTTTCTAGGGCTCAACCAGGTGGCCCGGGTTTCACCATTGATGGACATGTTGTATAGTAAACACTAGGCACTACAATTTTTTAATCACCGATTCTCATTGAAGTCGGGTACTTTTTGTCACAGGTCTAAGGAAGATAGGTTAATTAAATGTCGTTGTTTTAAGGTTCAATTGTTGAAAACACCCTTATATGTTACACTTTTTAAAATTTAATACCTTATCAAAAAAAAAATTAAAACTTAATACCTTACAATGGTACTCCGATCAAAACTTGATACCTTAAGTGAATTCTGACCAAAAAAGTCGCATATTCCGTTCACTTTTGAATTTCCCTACAAAGTTAATAATTTATCCCCATTATACCCTTATACTAGCCTCAACCTCTTCCCTTCCACATGACTATTCTTATAAACAAACTTACCACCATAATTTACTCTCAAATTAACAATAAAATTATCCATGCCTACAACAAAATATACGCAATACCTTAATAATAGCTAATAGAACAACATCAATCAATGTAAATAGAGTACTTAACTTCAGATTAGTGTGGAAAAAAATTACCGCTTATAAACAAGAAATTGAGAAACTTGGATTTAATAAAGAAATTTTAAATGAAATCAAAAGAGGAGAGAGTGAAAATACTTAACATGCAATTAATGATCGATCCTTTGATACACAAGAGACTTGATCTCTATTGTAGATGATCGATTTAATTACTGGGAGAGGCATGCATGAAGGTTGATAGTTTGAAAGCTAATTTGGGGAGAACAATTATGATTACTGGGAGAGTAATGAGGGTTGAGAGTGGTGAGAGTGTTGGGAATGTTGTAATAGCTTTATAAAGTTAAGGGTAAAATAGGGAATTCATGTTTTTTTTGCCTGAATTCACTCAAGGTACCAAGTTTTGATCGGAATAGCTGTGTAAGGTAGTATGTTTTAAACTTTTTTGATAAGGTATTAAATTTTAAAAAGTGTAACATATAAGGGTGTTTTCAACAATTGATCCTTGTTTTAACGATAAATGTGACCATTTGTCTCATAAACTGTTATAGTTTAGAAATTATTTTGGTTAATTCCGCCTTAAAGTGATCACATTTATACCGTCTTTAGTTTGTGATGAAATGTAACCAGGCTTACGTTTGTTTGTTAATATGATGGTTTTATAGTAAGACAAAAGAATAGAAAATATTTGTACTTACGTTTCTTGATTTTGTTTTTTGATAATTGATGATGATCATCGACCTTTTCGGAGATTTACCTTGTATCCTCGATGTTTAACATTTTGCATAAAATATTCAATTTTTTCATCAGAAAAAGCTTTAAGAGGCTATAAATCGTATTTACGTGTTCATAGTTTTTTTTTTACAAATTGAAAATCTTTCCGAGAATTATGATTCGAAAAAAAGTCGAGTTTGGAACTCATGACCAACAGATATGGTCGCTCAAAGTTTGTTCGTTCAAAAATACTTTGAAATACGAAAACTTCAATTCACGGGATTTAAATACGACATTTTTTTTTTCTGAAACGTAGTTCTTGGAAAGATGGCCAGTTTGAAAAAAAAAATCCATCGCTTTATAAATTCGTAAACACGATTAATGGTCTCTTAAAATCTTTCTGGTGAAAAAAATTGATAGTCCGTGCAAAATATCAAAACTCAAAAAATCCAGGGTATGCTTGAATTTTCGGCTACGGTTTTACACAAATTCTCAATTAAGACGGGTCAATTTCTCCTCACAAAGAGTAAATCGGGGACAAGTGGGCGGAAATAGATCCCCTCACTTGTTCCCCCACTTGCTCTTTATGAGGAGAGATTTGACTCGTCTTAAACCCCGTCTTAAAAGAGAATTACGAGATGTTTTAACGTTTTAAACTTGTGCTAATTATTTAACGTTTCAACTTATTCATGTTGGAATGGTCTTACTCGTGGGGTCTTACTCATTGAGTTAGCTTTCTTACACATAAATCTGTCCTATGGATTCCTATCTCATTAAATTGGTGTTACAGTTGAAATTGTCCGGTACAGTATTGGAGTTTATGAAATATCTACTGTGCTATCAATGGTTGGGCTAATTGTTTTGCACAAATTCTCATTTTTGGCGGGTTAAATTATCTTTATAAAGAGCAAGTGACAAATCAAGTGGAGCCCCTCACTTGTCTTGTCACTTGCTCTTAGTGAGCGGATTTGACCCGTCGCAAGTTTGCGACGGGTCGGCCCGTCACAAGTTTGCGACGGGTCGGCCCGTCACAAGCAAAGCTTAATGATTATTTTGGCACGAAGATTAAGGAAATGGTGAGAGACTATTTATGGTTCTACTTATAACTAGACCTGGCAAAAGCAACACGACTCGAATGACCCGATCCGTGACCTGAAATTGACCCGAACTAGAACACCCGAATGTGACCCGAAACCCGATTGGACCCGACCCGACCCGAACATGACCCGATCTTTCTTGACCTGTAAGTGACCCGACCTGAAAATAACCCGATTTAAAACCACTCAAACCGAAAATGACTCGACAAAACAGAATAAAAAAGACTTAAAATGACCTTTTGTCTCTTATTCTTGACCCGAAAATGACCCGACCCGACAACAAACCCGAAACAAGCCCAAAACCCGACCCGACCCGAATTAACCCAAAATCAACGAGAGACCCGAAATGACCCGACCCAAACTGGTCCGACCCGAACCCGATCCGATTGACTCGTTTGTCAGATCTACATATTTTCTTTGTAAAACTTAACCTTTAAAACTCAATTTTTAGTAGTTTACTAAGTATAGGCGTACCAGTAATAATTTTAAAAACTAAGGGATACCACGTAGTATTCGAAAAAACACAGAGGTACCAGGTAGAAAAACCCAAAAAAGAAATGTTATATTTGAACTTGAATGGAGGGAGTACAATTTAGTCATTTCAAGTTTTTTTTATTCAATTAGAGTTATACGGAGTATATTTTTGGGTAATTTTCGGGTTAGTGGTTTTGAATCGGGTCATTTTGGGTCGTCGGGGCAGTTTCAGGACATCGCATTTCGGGTATGTTCGGATCGGATTACTTCGGGTTTCAGATCACATTGGAGGGTTATAATTCGGGTTAATTTCGAATCTCGGGTCCGCCTTTTTTAAATCGGGTCATCGAGTTATGTTGATTTTGCAAGTCTAGTCCTAACTGAGTTAACTGTAATACAAGGACCTGAAATATCAAGAAAGGTAGAAATGAGGACCTCAAATACTAAAGCGTAGCTATAAGGACCTCATTCATACTCCGTCAAACTTGCCGTTAGCTTATCCTCTTTTTTCTTTAATAAAACGAACTAATTATTTGTCTAAACAATTTGCCACATGTTAATATGATTTAAACATGTAGATCAATTTGCTGTTGGTAATTGTATTACTTCGGTCGGGTTGGGTTTGGATTACGCCTATGTTTAATTTGGATGGAGTTCGGATTCACTTACGTGTCAGGTTAGTCGACTCAACTCTTAGTTCTTATTTGAGTCAGAACGAATTAGGGTTATTGTTAGGTCATTGTTGGGTCAGGTCATTTGGAATTTTGGATAGATGAGTATATTGGGTTTTTACAAGTTGTGGCACACGACTAGTAGACGACCTAGCAAACAAGTCAATCGGGTCGGGTTTGGGTCTGGCCATCCAATTCGGGTCGGGTCAGTTTGGATCTCTCATTTATTTTGGGTTTATTCAGTTTATTCGGACTGGCTTGGTCATTTTGAGTTTCGGGTCTGTTTCGGGTCAACCGAGTCAGGTTAATTCGGGTCGGGTGGTTTTCGGGTTAATGAATAAGAGAGAAAATGTCATTTCAAGTGTTTCCGGTTCAATTAGTATTAAGTTTTGTTGGTTCATTTTCGGGTCTCGGATAAGCCATTTCGAGTCGGGTCAATTAGGTCGGATTGCTTTTGTCAGGTTTACGTACGAGTATAGTATAAGAGAATTACACATTCTTATTTAAGACAATTGTTTCCGTCTTCAACTTAAAACATGTCAAATGGAATGAATCATTTCAACCCGTTCACCAATCAAATTTTACTTTTTAATTCCGCGTATTATTAATTTATTTGCATTTAAATAAAACATTTTTCATAAAAAAAATCAAGATAAAAAATATGAAGATGAGTTCAAGTTTTCACAAATTCTCATTTGTGACGGACACTATCCGTCGCAAGCTTAAGACGGATAACATATTCTCTCACAAAATACCCATCAAGGGTGAGTGAAGAAGCACATCTGGGTGCCCACCTTGTCCCCTCTACCCATTTCCTCTCACAAAATACCCGTTGCAAGATCCGATCCGTCGCAAGCAAGACTTACTGTCAAGTTTTATGATGTTTTTAAATTAAACGTGACATAAAATATCAAAGTTTCATACTTTGTCAAATTATATTTGCAAGTATTTATATAATAAATAAATACAATATTAAAGATATATGAATTCTCCTATAAGACTGTCCTATAACACAGCCGCGAAGCTACGCCTGGGCCAGATGGGCCAAGGCATGGGCTAAGCTTTATAGGTTAAGTACTAAATATGGGTTAGCGGATTTTTTTTAATATAATCCCTAATAAAAGAAGCGAAAACATAAAACCATATACGGAGTAACTACTCGTAACTATTGGCTTGCTTGTATAATTCATAACAATTACTCCTTCCGTCTCATTCATTTGTTTGCCTTTTATATATATATTCTTTGTAAAGGTCTTTTAATCAAAGACAAATAAATGATTGGACGAAGGGAGTATATCTTTGAGCACGAGGATAAGACAAAATATTTTCGCAATTATTGCTTCGTGATGTTTATAATTGCGGCTCAGTTCGTCGTAGTAGTTTAGCCAGTTCTACGAACATAAATGTTTATTGGAACAACTCATGACCATTAAGCGTAGATAACAAAAAATGTCAAGCGGAAAATAATATACTCCATATAACCAGCTACCGTTAAGGAGGACTCGAACTTGACCCAAACGTAGGCATAATCCGGAACCCACCCGAGCGGAACAATCCAATTACCACATGTCTACGCAATCTACAGAACCATAAATAAATTGTATAGTAGATTCACATTATGGAAACGAAAAAATAATTTGCCAAGTAAAATCAAGAGCAAATTGATCTGCATAACGGCAGGTTTAACGGAGTCTGAATTAGGTCCTTATAGCTACGCATTAGTAATTACTGTCCTCATTTAAGCCCTGTTCTTTTGGGCTGAATCGGAGCTGAACTGAACTGAACTGAACTTATAGGAGCTGAACTGAACTTATAGGAGCTGAACTGAACTGAACTGAACTTATAGGAGCTGAACTGAACTTATAGGAGCTGAACTGAACTGAACTTATAGGAGCTGAACTGAACTGAACTTATAAGAGCTGAACTGAACTTATAGAAGCTGAACTAAACTAAACTAAACTTATAGGATCTGAACTTTTCTGAACTTAATTTTAATTAATTGAATAGAATTTATAAAATCTAAAATTTACTAAACTGAACTTTATTACATAAGGTAAGATAATAACATAATTCCAATTTATATACATTGGTTTGTTCAAATAGATTACTACGTTGACATCATCTTTATCTGTATCTTTATTTTTTGGAAAGGACTGTCATAAAAAAAGTATACTCTAAAACATAAGGTAAGATAATAACATAATTCCGATTTATGTACATTGGTTTGTTCAAATAGATTACTACGTTTACATTACGATAAAAAAAATAAATCACATATTACATCGTTTTCTAACCATCTGTTTCCATATCATCATCTTCCTCATCACTTTCTTCTTTATCTTCACTATCACTCGTAACAACGAATTTATTCCCTCGCCAAATGTTTTTTACTATCTTGTTTCGTACCTTTAACATGGTTTTTTTCCGCTTATCATCAAACATGCCCAAATCTACTGTTCCTTGAATATTCACGTCATGTTGTATAATAGGTATTCCAAGAGTATGCATCCTTATAAAATTATGGAGTGTGAATGTATAAAACAATAATAGACATTTGATACTTTTGTGACATTCGGGGCATATTTTTTAACACCCCCCTTTTTTTCAAATGACCAAATGTCATTCCACTAATTAATGTCAAATTTTTTTATATCGGTTTTCATAAATAATATATTCCGTATAACTTTTCTGAACTTAATTTGTAAGAATTGAATTTTTCTGAACTGAACTTATAAGAGCTGAACTGAACTGAACTGAACTTATAGGAGCTGAACTGAACTGAACTTATAGGACTGAACTGAACTTATAGGAGCTGAACTGAACTTATAGGAGCTGAACTGAACTGAACTGAACTTATAGGAGCTGAACTAAACTTATAGGAGCTGAACTGAACTTAAAGGGGCTGAGTTTAAGTCTCAAAGAACAGGGCCTTAGTCATTTCTACCTTTCTTGATATTTCAGGTCCTTGTATTACAGTTAACTCAGTCCTAACTCATAAAGTCATAAGTTGGAAAGTTCTAAACGTTTTAACGTACACTCAGATTTTCATATGACAAATTGACAGTGCCTTGTCGTAATCTTTGTCATGGTTGAAAAGTCTTTGTCATCCAAGTCGTAATCTATTTGGCAGGAATCAAATAATAGCAAGTTTAATAAACAGTGAAATGTCATTACTCGTGTAACACTAACCAAATTAAACATCACACATTCTTGTTTCAAATTGGACGATCCGTCTTATTATTTCAAACGGATCAAGACTCTCGCAAAAAAGCAAGTGAGGCAAATGGAAGAATAATGGACATTAATCTGCCTACTTACTCTACTCGCTCTTTTGTGAGGGAGCTTAACAATTCTGAAGCAATAAGATGGATTCACCCATCTAAACCAAGATCATCTGATTAAACATTATCATGTCTTTTTTTTTTAATGTTAAAACCAGTGAAATGTAATTGTTTCACTGTAATTTATTTAATATGAAAGCTAATTAAAAAAATGCCACTAGATGCAAATCTGCATCATCTATCGTTCCGAACGCATACATATCTCTTTTTTCTATTAAATCGGGATAGTTAATATACTAGGAAACGTTTTGGCCTTAACTGGGTATCATTTTTTGGAGTCGGTGTTAGACAACCGTAACCTACAGTCATTACGACATAGTAATCGATCAACTGACTGTCGACGATGAGAGATATGTCGTTGAGTCATAGGGCGAGGATTTCTAACTCTACGTCCTTACAAGTAAAATGTGACACTTAAAACTGGATATGCAGGTGGGCAAACTGGGAATTTCACGTAGCATTCGATGCCCGAGCAGGCTTAATTATATCAACGGCATCAATATTTGATCATCAAAAGAATGAACGACGTAGCATTCTATACAGAGGATTCATATCAGAATTATTTGTGCCGTACATGAACCTTACAGAGGAATGGTATTATCGGACATACTTCGATGTTGGCGAGTATGGACTCGGTTTGTGTGCTGTACCACTTCAGCGCGGTACAGATTGCCCTGCCAACGGTGTTCTTATGGATGGCTATTTTGCTGGCCAAGATGGTAAGCCTGTTCAAATGGCCAATGTTTTCTGCATCTTTGAGCGTAATGCTGGAGATATCATGTGGCGTCACACCGAGTTTGGAATTCCAGATCGAGTGGTACTACCTATTTTCTATATACTCCGTATAACATTACGTCAAGTGGGAGGTCTCGATTTATTTAGTCTTTGAATTAATTGGAAAAAAAAGTGCAGATAACGGAGTCCAGAGCAGAGGTGACATTAGTGGTGAGGATGGTATCAGCCGTCGGAAACTATGATTATATTTTCGATTGGGAATTCCTGCAAAGCGGCTCAATAAAAGTTAAGGTATAATTTTTCCTGCCAACAATAAAAGTCCGACACAATTCTTTTTGTTGGTTTCATTCACAATTTCTTGTTTCGGCGGTCTTAAGCTAAGACGTACTCGCATTCGATTAAAATGATATTAAAATGAAAAGAGGATTATCGTTTTTAGAGATGTCCAACTTAAAACCGTCTTATGCAAAACCTACTCATTTTCATTATGTTATAACAACCTTTTTGTATTGTTAACACAAGCATGAGGCTCATGCGATAGCTAGTACAGAAAACCCTACCGAATTATTGATAGTGCTAGATACTTAAGAACACATATGAACAGGTGGGATTGACAGGCATACTTGAAATCAGGGGCACAAACTACACCCACAAAAATCAAATCGACGAGGAGGTGTACGGCAATTTACTATCAGAAAACACTATAGGAGCTTTTCACGATCACTTAATCACTTACCATCTTGACCTTGACATTGACGGACAAAATAATTCATTCATGAAATCGTTCCTGAAACCCGTTAAAACGCATCAGCAATCTCCAAGGACGAGCTACTGGACTGTTGAAAGCGAGGTGGCGAAGACAGAATCCGAAGCTCAAGTTAAGGTTGGGACAACACCAGTGGCGGAACTGTTAGTTGTGAACCCGAATAAGAAGACTAGAATGGGGAACTTTGTTGGTTATCGTTTGATACCTGCCCCTGCGATAAGCCCGTTAATGTCGGAACGCGATTACCCGCAGGTTCGTGCTGCGTTCACTGAGAGGAATGTTTGGGTCACGCCGTATAATGTGTCTGAGAAATGGGCTAGCGGCTTGTTTACTGACCAAAGCCGTGGCGATGATACTTTGAAGACCTGGACCAGCAGGTACATTCTTTGCTTCTAATTTTCTGTCGTATATACGTTGACACTTCACTTCAGTATATGATGAATTGATGATGTCGAAACTAAAAAGTCTTTGACGGAATTCGCAGGGACAGAGAGATTGAGAACTGTTGAGTTTATGGATTCAATACTTAAGAGGGGGAGGGGGAGGGGGTGAATTAAGTACCTTTAAAAGTTTTAACACACAAATCGTAACTTATCTATTCTGAATCAGCACTCAGGCAGATTAAACAGTTCAGCGAACTGTTTAAACAATGGATATTGTGCAGTACTGATTCGAACAGATTTGTGAATGAATTGAAATGCAAGAAAACAAAATAACGATTAAACAACAATAAGTACGCATCGGTTTTTAAGTGGTTCGACCTACTCTCTAAAGGTCTACGTCCACTATCTCTCTTATTAATATCTTCCTTATAAATCAACCCGATTACAAAGAAGACCCCCACAATCAACCCGATTGTGCGACTCGAGTACAACCCCGTACCCCAATAAATCTGTTACTCACAAATATGAAAATTACAACTTTTATTGTCTCCTTATATGGTTCACAAGTTTGAACAATGGAGAACAAGATTTGCCTAGAGATGAAAATGAATAAGCACTTGAAAATAGTTCAATCTAGGCACAACCTTTTTTTAAAAGTGAAAATAATTTTTTCCAAAATAATTTTCTCAATTATAATCTGCATATCAGTTTGAAGTGTATGCTCTCAAAAGGTTAATTATTTCTGAAAAATATCATGCATATTTATTGAAGAGAATGCCAAGCTATGGACTCTCCAAAAATAAAAGAAAGATAAAATATTCAAAAGATATGGCAATATTTTTTATCCTTATTTTATCTTAAACTCTTTTTTAAAATAACAACTTATTCTACTAAGATATTCTTCTTGTGGAGTCCCTGGTACTGTTTAATTCAGATGAATCAAGCAGAACTTAAACTTTTCACCTTTACATTTAGCTAAACATCAATGAAGGACATGATCGATGCTTCAATGTTCTTCCATGTCAAATGTCGATCCTTGTAAGCCTGTTACAACTCATATCTCGCAAACACACATTAATCAAGGGGGCAAAATAATATATTAAGGACTTGTCATCATCAACAAATGTGGTTCAACAAATTCCCCCTTTGATGATGGCAAGTCCCTAGTGATAAGTGCCCCCTCAAGACAAGACTAGTAAGACAATAATAATCATGACAATAGATAGAAATAGGAAACAGTTTAAGATTAGCATAGTTGAAATGAACCTTTAGTTTTCGAAACGCTAAGAGGAAAACTTCATAGTCAAAGGTCTAAAGATTAGTAGCTACTAGGTACGAGATCCACCATGTACGAGATCCACCACTATTTTCCCCTCTTGACATCATCAAAAAGAGAAAGAGAGTCAAAATAGTCAACGTACACCCATTGTCACAAAGACAAGGAAATAGCTACCGACACACGGTCCGCATAGACATCATAATAACTAGTTCAAAACAACCAACGAGAGCAGCATATACAAACACATCCACAAAAAAGAAAAGGCAATATATGGGTTAGGCCGATTTAAAGGGATAGGTCGAGGTGGGGCAAGTTATGAAGGGAAGGGAGGGTTTATGTTAATGTGATTAGGTTAGAATTGACTTTGAATATGAGTATAAAGATTACATGAGATATCTAAACTTCGTGAAAGAATTTTGTAGGAAAAGATCAAGATATATGCATATGGAGTTTTGAAGAACATGAAAAACGTAGGAGATTTGAAATAAATGAGAAATTAAGTAAATTATCACATATATAGTGCTCATATTCTTCCTCCTTTTTTTTTTCGTTCTTCCTTTTTTTTTTTTTTTTTTTTTCACTTTGTTTTTTTTTTTCATCATTTTTTTTTTCATCATTTTTTTTTTAGCACTCTCTCATTTCTCATAAGAACTTATAATGTAATGAGAATCTCCATAAAAAGTTATAACATCATCAAAAATCCCCGATGAAAGTGGAAGATGAAAACATGTGCAAATATCCATTATCGTATTAAAAATGTCACGAATAAAAGAAACTCAAGTGTAATATACTCAAACCAAAATCAATTAGGTGAAGGTATAAATTAGTTTTGGGTTTTAGGTTAAATGGTTAGGCAAATTGATTTGGTGCTTCCTATCTATTGTAGATAGGTTTTGGTAAAACAAGGTTTGGTTTCTGGGTTCTCAACTGAACAGTGCAGAGGACTGTCCAATTTTGGTTTGGTAAGTTCTGGGTTGTTTTGGCTTATCTTTGGGTTATTTGGATTTTGCCTTTATTTGAGAACAAAGTGGATATGCAAGTTAAGTACTAACATCGAATTGTCAAACCCGTTACTAGTCTATGAGAAGAGGACCAGACTAGGCAAACTACAACCATGTTCCATAACTAATGGAGAATTACCAACTCAATGACACAACGACTCTTTTTCTAGTCAATCATAGAGGAAAATTTAAGTGGATCATTAACTACGAGCTACAGTTTAATAGACCAAATTCCAATAAGATATTTTCAAATTGTTCCCTTGCTAAAGATTTAGTAAAAAGTCGGATAACTGCTCTTCGAATTTACAAAATTTTAAGCAAATGTTCCCTTTTTCTTCCATGTCACGAAAAAAATTTGTCAGAGAATATTGACGGGATTTTATGAAATATTAATTGTACTCATGTTATCACAAAGAATAGGCACACAAATAATAATCATACCATAATCCCGTAATTTTTGTCTTACTCATTTGGTTCATATGATAGAACGATCTTTTGGTTGTGGTTCCAAGTGCCATACTTTGCTCCGTACACATTGATTTAGCTTGTGTTATTTAATCTTTCTGAACTATCGGATGTATGATTGAACAGTGTTCTTGACTGTTCTGTTCCCCCTGAACTTGAGATGACTTTAATCAGAACAGTTCAGTGAACTGTTTGACATGCTTCTGTTTTACTCATCAAGTCCTCGTAGGTTCTCTCTTGTTCTTCTCCTCTGCACGCATGCTTAATGATGTTAGATATCTTGATAAGCAAGATGAAGAATACAACATAATAGGTAGTAAGCCACGAGCTTAAGAATTTACACACCAACTACCTTTTATACTTCTCAAGATGTTTGCTTAACATTAAGTTCAAGAGTTGAGAAGTTCTTACCATCCTTTCTTGAAGTGTGAATAAACTTGGAACACCTTACCAATTCATGTGTCACACCTCAACTTTGTAGGTTCTATGTGAGAGGTCAAAGACATCGTCCATATGCACCTTGAGCAACAAAATTTGTTTTGATCAATGCATGTTGCTCCCTCTCACTTTAACCTGCAAAACAGATTATACTTTGGACTTGGGTACCCAAATTAACTTGGGTCCCTTTCGGTTAGTCACTTGTGCTAATAAGTCCTTTCGAATCCACATTTTCTTGACAATCTTATAACTTTGTTCCATGTAACCTAACCGCTTCTTACAAGCATTAAATACGTGTCCTGTTTTCCCACAAAATTTGCACAAAGTATACTCAGGTAGACCGACATACTTACGTTTACGAAAGTCACGTTCTACGGGTTTAGGCTTTCTGAAATAGACATTGCTGGAAGCATTCTGAATTGAACAGTTCGGTGATCTGTTTACTTTCTGTCCAGGAACCCAAACTGTATGATATTGAGGATCATCTAGCTTGAAGTTAGAACAAGATTCATACCCTAATCCTAGCTTCTTAGTATTACTGGATTGATTAACTCAAGAACGGTATTACTTCCTTCCCATTTAGCGGTGACATTCCTAGCATTTCTTAGGTCGATTTCAAGGTTATCGATTTTTCTAAGAAGTCTCTTGTTCTTGTTAAGGAGATCGTCATAGTCAACATTGAGTCTATCAAATTTAGTATTGAACTCAGAGTATGTGATAGCTCATTTAACATGCATATTTTTTATTTCATCCAGTTCGTTAGTTAAAGCTTCTATCTTGTTGACTAGCGATTCATTTTCAGTGATAACTTTGGAATGAACAGTCTGTTCAACTGTTCGTTTTTCAACATATTTCAGATCACGTTTTAACTTGACATTTTCTTCCGCGATACTTTCAATCTCAGTTTGCATTGCTTCTAGACGTTTACTTTGGTCATAACTAGTGTCTAGGGTCTCGTCTAGAAGCCTAATTATTTTTTTCTTTTGACAGAGATCTAACACGAGTCTTGAGTTCAGAAAGACATACCTCGTCGTCAGATTCACTTTCGGAATTGTCAGTATGGGCCATAAGACATCTAATATCATCTTTGTATGAGTTCTTTTGTGGCTTGGGCTTGTAAGTGGATCGAAGACATTGTTTCTCTTCCTTTTCTTCCTTAGGCGGTTCATCGTCCTCGGATTCGGACTAACCCCACACAGCATCAATCATTGCACGTTTGTACTCTTGCTTAGATTTCTCACGTTTATCTCTAGACTTTACTTCTTCCCATTTGGGACAGTTTCGGATCTGATGATCACGATCTCCACATTTAAAGCAACCCATTCTAGACATAGAACGAGATGAAGAAGAAAAAGTAGAAGGAGCATATTTCTTTGGTGTAAAAATTTCGAACTTCTCTTGATTTTGTTTTCTAATTATCTTTGCAATACGCTTAGATAACTCAACTTCCTCCTCAAGATCACTTTCATTATCCCTTGAGAAGGCGTTCAAGGCCAGGCCCTTAGCCTTGGGCTTCTCTTCGGCATCATCAAGGGCTATTTCATGTGCCATAAGAGATCCCATTAAGGCTGCATAGGTGAGAGTAGTTAAGTCCCTGCCTTCTTCAATGGCTGTGACCTTGGCTAGCCATCTCTTGGTTAAACTTCTTAAAATTTTACGGACAATGTCCTCAGTTTGAAAAGAGCGACCAAGATTTGAAAGTTCGTTGGTTATACTAGAAAATCTAGAAGACATTCTTTTAATCGATTCATCTTTTTGCATTTTGAAGGCCTCGTATTGTTGCATTAATAGATCAATACGAAGTTTCTTGTCTTGCAATGTTCCCTCGTGGGCTAACTCGAGAGTATCCCAAATTTGCTTAGCCGTCTTACAACCAGCAATACGGCCGGCCTCCTCATTTATAAGACCAGATTGTAAAAGGGATATTGCTCGAGCATTCTTTTCTGCCTTCTTATAGTCATCGGCAGTGTAGGCCTCTCTTGCTTTAGGACTTTTTACACCATTTGCATTGGTGGTCGTAATAATAAGAGGGCCACTTTCAATAATTGCCCAACACTCATAATCAGTTCCTTGAATGAAATGTGTCATTCTATTTTTCCACCAGCCATAGTCCGTGCCATCAAAGACAGGACATTTGACAGATCTGGAATTCATTTAAGCAAAATAAAAGAGAAAAGATAAACTTAAAAGGATCAAACTCTTTGCGGTAAAGCAATCAAGAGCACGAGGCTCTGATACCAATTGTTGAGTTTATGGATTCAATACTTAAGAGGGGGAGGGGGTGAATTAAGTACCTTTAAAAGTTTTAACACACAAATCGTAACTTATCTATTCTGAATCAGCACTCAGGCAGATTAAACAGTTCAGCGAACTGTTTAAACAATGGATATTGTGCAGTACTGATTCGAACAGATTTGTGAATGAATTGAAATGCAAGAAAACAAAATAACGATTAAACAACAATAAGTACGCATCGGTTTTTAAGTGGTTCGACCTACTCTCTAAAGGTCTACGTCCACTATCTCTCTTATTAATATCTTCCTTATAAATCAACCCGATTACAAAGAAGACCCCCACAATCAACCCGATTGTGCGACTCGAGTACAACCCCGTACCCCAATAAATCTGTTACTCACAAATATGAAAATTACAACTTTTATTGTCTCCTTATATGGTTCACAAGTTTGAACAATGGAGAACAATATTTGCCTAGAGATGAAAATGAATAAGCACTTGAAAATAGTTCAATCTAGGCACAACCTTTTTTTAAAAGTGAAAATAATTTTTTCCAAAATAATTTTCTCAATTATAATCTGCATATCAGTTTGAAGTGTATGATCTCAAAAGGTTAATTATTTCTGAAAAATATCATGCATATTTATTGAAGAGAATGCCAAGCTATGGACTCTCCAAAAATAAAAGAAAGATAAAATATTCAAAAGATATGGCAATATTTTTTATCCTTATTTTATCTTAAACTCTTTTTTAAAATAACAACTTATTCTACTAAGATATTCTTCTTGTGGCTCAAGTATATCTTAGGAAGAATATCAATCAGAATAAGACGTTCAAAATTGGTTAAATTAGAAAAGGATCTTTGCATGAAGATTCCGAAAACAATTCCATTGTGCCTTATGAACTTGCTCTGAATTGAACAGTCCCTGGTACTGTTTAATTCAGATGAATCAAGCAGAACTTAAACTTTTCACCTTTACATTTAGCTAAACATCAATGAAGGACATGATCGATGCTTCAATGTTCTTCCATGTCAAATGTCGATCCTTGTAAGCCTGTTACAACTCATATCTCGCAAACACACATTAATCAAGGGGGCAAAATAATATATTAAGGACTTGTCATCATCAACAAATGTGGTTCAACAAGAACAAAGATATAGTGTTATGGTACACAATGGGATTTCATCATATAACTTATCAAGAAGATTTTCCATTTATGCCAACTATTAGCAGTTCTTTCGAACTCCGTCCTGCTAATTTTTTCGAACGCAATCCCGTTTTATCTGTTAGGTCACCGGTGAACATTACATTTATAGATTGCGCGAAGGTGGTTTAATTGATTCATATAGCACATTAGGCATTCATTTGTATTGGGCATCTTGTTTCTGAATTGATCAAATATTCTTATCAATGCGGTTTTCATAACCTATTAGAAATCAATGTTTATGGAAAAGATTCTTTATATCGGAAAGATAGGTTTTATTGATACATTGCATAATAATTATGAGATACAAGATGTTTATTTATACTCATACATAATATAAGAAACATAATAAGTGTAGTGATTAGGAAAGTCTAGCAAGGCGGAAACACGACTTGACTTAGGTAATATTTCCAATACGCTCCCGCAAGACGGACGATCGAAGAGCAAGTGCAGTACAAGATGAGTGACGCCAAAGTGGTAGTTAGAATGATGATGCATTTGGTAGCGTTGTTGATGATGGTAGATTTGCGTGCTGAAGTCACCAATATATTTTGGTGGGTGACCGAAAGGATGGTGGTCAAAGTTGATGATAGCATGGTAGCTAGGTTTTGGTAGTCTAATGGGTTGTGGCCATGTTATGTTGATGGCTCGAAGGGTTGTAGCCATAGTTATAGTGGTGAGTTTGTGTAAACTGTTGTCGTAGCCGAAAAGGATGGTGGCCATAAACATAGTACCCGGTTTGATGCATTTCCCAAGGTAGTGGCAGCGGAAGAAGGTTGTGGATATAGGCCGAATAAAGTCGGGTTTTAGATAAAGGGCGAACAAAGCCGGGTTCTGAAAACAAGCCGAGCAAAGTCGTATTTTAGATATATGCCGAACAAAGTAATGTTTTGGATATAAGCCGAACAAAGTCGGGTTTTGGATATATGCCGAACAAAGTCGGGTTTTGGATATAAGCGGAACAAAGTCGTGTTTTGGATATAAGCCGAACGAATTCGGGTTTTGGGTGGGTGTTTTAACTTCCGGCCTAAAGATCTACTCTGAGGTGTTACCCTCTATCAAGAGCACAAGGCTCTGATACCATATTGGAAAGATATGTTTCATTGAGAAATTGCATAATAATTATGAGATAAAAGATGCCTATTTATACTAATACAAAAGTTCTAGTGTCCAAATCTAGTTAAAGGAATTAAAATATTATAATATTAAAGTATTCCTAAATAATATAAGAAATATTATAATAAGAAAGTATAGTGATTAGGAAAGTCTAGCAAGACGGAAATTCGACTTGACTTAGGTAATATTTCCAATAGTTTATTGCTTTCATGATAATTCCCAGGTACAAATTACACTAATTATATATACATGATGAGAGGGCAATATTGACGGAAATAGTATGATTACAACAACTATAATATAATTGTAAGAAAAGAATGAATTGTTTCCTTGTGTTGGAGACTTGTCTCCAAAGGTTTAGTGAGTGAGAAACAATCGTTTGGCCTTTATAATACACCCTAAAGTTGGAGCGTGGAGGGTCGAGATGTCAACTGGATGATAAATCATCGAATGGAGTACGTATGAGGGCCTTGGTAAAGATATAAACGAGTTTATGCTTAGTGTGGACGCAGCTAGTGGTAATCATTCATCTGAGTAACTCGTCTCGAATTAAGTGACAATCCACTTTGATATGTTTGGTTTGCTCATGAAAAACAGGATTTTTGACAATGTAACGGGCGGATTGCTATCATATAGGAGTTGAATAGGTTTTTTGTATGGTATGCCAAGGAACATGAGGAGTTTCTTAGGCCATTTGAGCTCGCATGTTGTGTACGCCATTCCTTAGGTATTCGACTGACAACACCAAAATGTGTCGTTTTTAGTAGTATTTATTAGGTCCGTTTAATATACTTTTTTACGGTCGTTAGCATCGTTTTATGCTAACCTTAGTCCTTGTAATTATGTTGTTATTTAGTATTTTTAAATCAAATTTTAGAGTCAAGCCCGGAAGTCAACAAAAGTCAAAGTCAAACCCGAGACCCGAGACCAAACCCGACAATTGGAGTGGGCTAGGAGCAAATTATCAATGCAAGAAAAGCAAGTCCAAAGGGTCAATGGAAGTCAAGGCGAGACTAGCATTCAAAGGTGTCAACGAAAGTCAAGGCGAGCAACCAAAAGTAAAAACTGGCAGCATGAAACGCTGCCAGCGCGCCTGAACGCTGCCGGCGTCCCACGACGCTTCCAGCGTGCGTGGGCGCTGCCGGCGTCTTGGCTTGAGACAGGTGTTCCTTCATTCTGCGTCTTGTCATTTTGAGGCCCATTTCTCGAAGGCCCTAGGTTTCCGGACCAGGGTA
The DNA here is from genome assembly GCA_022085475.1 of Heliosperma pusillum. Classification (NCBI taxonomy): domain Eukaryota; kingdom Viridiplantae; phylum Streptophyta; class Magnoliopsida; order Caryophyllales; family Caryophyllaceae; genus Heliosperma; species Heliosperma pusillum. The sequence goes on along the minus strand of JAIUZE010001912.1, from coordinate 16,288 downwards.
TATGAGAGCCAGATTTTAGAGAGAGAGAGAAGACATCCCCTACATTCCATTCATTCCATAATTTCCATAACATTCCACAACAAGTTCTCTCATATTTTTGGTTTTCATTTTGGCTTGTAATTTGTGTTGAACTTCATTTATTTGGGTTGTAATATTGGATTATGGGTAGCTAATCTTCCATTTCTTAGTTTAATTGAAACAAGTTCTCATCTTTTAGCATTGTAAGACTCTTGAACCTCTTCTTCTTTATTTAATACCATTTTCTCATGTTTAATTTCCATTGTTGAATGAATTATTGTTGAGACTAACCATCTTAGCAAGTGTTTGTTTAATTAGTGCTTTGTCTAGATAAATTTGGTTAATTTGTCTTGATATTGTCGAAGCAACCTTGAAAGATTGTAACTTTGGTTTAAAAGTTGGAATCTTTTGAGTGGAATTTGGTTTATTGTGTGATTAGAACATGGTTTAATGTTTTATTACACGATTCTAGCTTGTTTCTTTGGTTTTGTTCATAAAGCTTGCATCTTTGATTTAGGCTCATAGTTTAATGGGTGTAAATTGGGTTGTAAAGTGTCATCCTTGGTTGGTTTAATCCTTATTGATTAATTTCTTGGAAACTTGTATTAGATAACTAGAGAAGAGAGGAAAAGAAGAGTCTTTACTTTGCTAATTGTTGGGAACTTGGGAAAATTACACTAAGTTGTTTCTCCATATTTGAATATTTGAATCTTTAGTTTTTGTTGATTATTTTAGACTTGTTAATGAATTTCTCCAATCAAACTTTCTCCATATGTGTTATCCTACATATATATTTTGTCATTGTTAATATCATAGTTTGTAATTAATTTAAGTTTGTGTCTTAATTAGTGTCTTAATTAGTGATTAGAGTAATTGATGATCACTATTTATATACATATTTTATGCTTCCCCTAGTCATAAATAACTCGATTTACCGTCTTTCCTTGCTTATTTTATGCTATTTTAGCTAGAATATCGATTCTGCCGCTTTTGTTATGTTTTAATGCATATCGAATGCATTTGGAGCTTTTTGAGTTGATATGGAGCATGGCGGAGTTGGATCGTAGAAGCTAGGCACGAAATTCGAGGAAGAAAAGAGAAGAAATGAAGAAAAAGTCGAAGAAACAAGCTTAAATGAGAGTTGCTCGATCGAGCAGAGTGATGTTGCTCGATCGAGTCGATATCATGGCTGCTCGATCGAGCAGAAGGCCCTTGCTCGATCGAGCAGAAGGCCCTTGCTCGATCGAGCAAGCTCTATTACGGCGGGTTTCTCTTATTTTCCTTAAAGTTTAACCTAATTAGTTAGATGTTTTGTATTATAAAAAGAAAGCTCGTCTTTCTTAATTAGATATACTTTCTTAGGCTATTGAATACTTTTAGGCTTTAATTCAGAAACCCTAATTTAGTTAGTTTGCCTCTGGATTTATTTCATCAAAGACGATTGCCTTTAGTTCATCTTGTATTCGGTATTCTTCAATCTTTCTTTGTTATTCAATTAAATTGTCTTCTTGTGCTTTAATTATTCTTTGTTCATCCTTTCATTGCTGTTAATTATGTTTACTTTAATTATTATTGTTGTTGTTTATATCGTTATGAGTAGCTAAATTCCTTTCTAGGGTTGAAAGGGGATCTAGGATTGTTAGAAGGGGTAGATTAATTAATTGAATTGCAATTGCATGGTTATCGTTTGATTATCGTTTTAATTCTAGTTGTTTGATTACTGGCCAGGATTAATTAACTAGTCTTGCAAATTAGGATTGACACCGACCGGGTTAAGACTAAGATAGGCTACGATAATTGAATAGAACTCGTTTAATGATAGCGATCGCATGTTAAATTGTAGATCTAAAGGGCATAATTGAATCGACCGATCTTGTGACCTTAGATAACTTTATTGCATGATAATTGATTACTCCCTTATCCCTGAACAATAATCCTAGTGAACCTGAGACCCTAGACTTTTAATCTCATTGTTTTCAACCTTATTAGTTTGTTATTGCTTATAGTTAGTTGTTGCTTATTATTAGTTATTATTATTGTCATTAGTTGTTATTGTTTACTTTAGTTGTTGTTATTAATTTCTATTAGTTTAGAAACCACCCTCAAAACCCAGAAATTGTTACTTAAGAGACAAACCTAGTTTAACATATTAGAATACTACCGCCTCCCTGTGGATTCGATACCTTGCTTACCGCTGACTATTAGTTAGTAGTGAATTAGGTTTTACTTTGATTAAGGTGACGCGACTTTACCCTTATCAAATTTGGCGCCGTTGCCGGGGAGGCAACAGTTTTCTGTTTGTTTCTACTTAGTTTGTCTTTTTCGTCTCAGGGAACCTAAGTTCCTTGAGACCGTTCTCATCCTTTTCTTTAGTTTTTGTTTATGCCCAGGTGTTCTAGGTCCGTTCTCGTGCCCTACGATTCCGAACCAGAGAAGACTCTCCGGTCTAGACGAAACTTTTGGAAGGAAATTCAAGAAGCGGAAGACTTGAGTACGCTTGAAACAGTTTACGCCGAATTCGTCGCAGAAAAACCATCCTTAGAAGAGGATACACCTATTTCTGCACCTACTACAACCATGCCTACTCTAGCCAGCCATTCGGAGCCTACCGTTGCATCTATTCCCAAGGGATTTCAACTCCCTACTACGGGTAATAGTACTTTTGAGATTCGTCCATCTTATATCTTTTTGGTGGAGCGAAATATGTTTGGAGGGAGCCCTACTGAGGATCCTGCTAAGCATATGGAGAAATTTACCAACTATTGTTGCTCTATTCCTTTGACGGGTGGGGTGACACAAGATCAGATCAAGTTGGTGTTATTTTCCTTTTCATTACGAGACGGGGCAGAAGATTGGTTGAGTGAGTTAGATATGGCTGCACTTGGCATCACCGATTGGAATTCTTTGGCTCTTGCATTCTACAAAAGATATTTTCCGCCACAGAAAACCAATGCCATTAGAAGCCAAATCACAAGTTTCAAACAAGGTCCCCAAGAGAACTTTAATGAAGCCTGGGTTCGCTTCAAAAAGCTTGTCAAGTCTGTTCCACATCATGGTTTTGATACTTGGTTCTTATGCAACCAATTTTATAATGGGTTATATGATGATCAGAGGACATTGCTCGATTCTGCTGCTAATGGGAGATTCCAAAATAACACTACTGATGCCAATGCTTGGAAGCTAATTGATGAGATGGCTACTCACACTGCTGAGTATGGGAATCCTAGGGGTAATGTGAGGAGAGGAGGTACGGATAATGCAGTTGCAGCTCAGTTGGAGGCATTAACTGCCAAAATTGCCGAGTTACAAACTTCAAAGTCCTTGGAAAATAAGCAAACGGTTCATGCCATGGTTCAACAAGAGCCAACCTGTGAAAGATGTGGTACTATGGGGCATACTGCAGTGGAATGTATGAGTACGGTTGAGCAAGTCCTTGCTTTTCAATCTTTTAAGCAAGGTACACCTTACTCCAATTTTTACAATGAAAGGACAAAAGAGCATCCCAATCTATCCTACCGAAGTCAGAATGTTCTTAATCCTACCCCACCGCCACATCAGCAACAAGGCTCCTCTTATGTGATTCCTCATAATCGCAATTTCCAAGGTAATTATAACCGTTCCAATCAAGGTGGCCAAAACTTTCAACAACCTCCACCTCCACCACACCCAAGTAATGATATGGCGGAATTGAAAGCCATGTTGCAGCAGAGTCTTATGATCCAACAAAAGCAAGATGCTCAGATCTCACAGTTAATAGCTCATAACAAGATGGTTGATACTCAAATTGCCCAATTGGCAATTCAAAATCCACATAAGCAACCAGGTAATCTTCCTCCTCAAGGGCACCCTCCACATGAACAAGCCAATGCTATCACTTTGAGGAGTGGAACCCATTACAAAAGCCCTGAAATGATAAGGGATGCAACCAATGAAAGCTTGGAAGTTGCTGAACAAAGTTCGAAAAAAGGCGAAAAAGAAGCTGAAATAGAGGTTGCTCGATCGAGCAGAACCCTATTGCTCGATCGAGCAACCCAGAAAATTTGCTCAAATTTGTCTCGGGAAGTTTCTGAAAGTTACAGTACACCAAAACTCGATCGAGCAAAACCTCTGCTCGATCGAGCAACCCTTGATCAGGATGAAAACACTTCTAATTCATCTTCCAAAGCTAAAGAAGCCGAGCCCATTACCATTGCACTTCCTTTTCCGCACCGCCAACATAAATCCAAGCTTGATAAACAGTTTGGGAGGTTTATGGAAGTGGTCAAGAATCTGCAAGTGAGTGTGCCTTTTACCGAGTTGATTACTCAAGTGCCAGCTTATGCAAAGTTCATGAAAGATATATTGACAAGAAAGCGGTCCTTTAATGAAGTGGAGACGGTTGCATTTACTGAGAAATGCAGTGCTGTGTTGCAATCCAGATCACCACCAAACCTAAAGGATCCAGGGAGTTTTTCTATTCCTTGTAATATAGGCTGCTTGGCAATTGATAAAGCCCTTTGTGATTTAGGGGCTAGTGTTAGTGTTATGCCATTTTCTATATGCAAAAAGTTAAATATGGGTCAACTTACTGTTACAAACATGACCTTACAAATGGCCGACCGTTCTATTAAACACCCTTTAGGGATTTTAGAAGACGTACCGGTTAGAGTAGGGAAGTTTTTCATACCAGTTGACTTTGTTGTCTTAGATATGGCTGAGGACACCCAAATTCCTATCATCTTGGGACGACCATTCCTCCATACTGCGGGGGCGGTTATAGATGTTAAGAATGGGAGACTTACACTAACAGTGGGGGATGACACAATTACTTTCAATTTAGATAATGCCATGAAACACCCCATGTTAGAAGAGACATGTCATAGAGTCGATATTGTTGATATAACTATTGATGACTGTCTTTCTTTGTGTTTGAATAGGGATCCTCTGGAGATCACCTTAATTTCCAGCACTGCTGAAGCTGGAAGCTCACGGAATGAAGAAGTAGTTGCAATGGAAAAACTGCTGACAGGAGAGGACTGCAAGTTACAAAAGGTTTATAGCTTAGGTAACCCCACTAAGGTTACCGAGGTAAAGAAACCTGAACTTAAACCCCTCCCCTCTCATCTTAAATATGTTTTTCTTGATTCCCATGAGATGAATCCTGTAATTGTCAGTGCTAGCCTATCTGAAAGCCAACTTTCTGATTTATTGGTGGTTTTTAAAAGGCACAAGAAGGCTATAGGTTATAGCATTGACGATTTACAAGGTATTAGTCCTGACTTTTGTATGCACCACATCCACTTAGAAGAAGACCATAAACCTTGTAGGCAGGGTCAGCGTCGTTTGAACCCCACTATGCAAGAGGTAGTTAGAAAAGAGGTGCAGAAATTGTTAGATGCAGGGATTATTTATGCTATTTCGGATTCCAAGTGGGTTAGTCCTGTTCAGGTAGTCCCTAAGAAGGGAGGGACTACGGTCGTCACTAATGAGAAAAACGAGCTCATATCTACTAGACTAGTGACAGGGTGGAGGATGTGTATTGATTATAGGAGGCTAAATATAGCCACTAGGAAAGACCACTTCCCTCTTCCCTACATTGACCAAATGTTAGAGCGTCTAGCGTGTCATAAGTATTTTTGTTATCTAGACGGCTACTCGGGATTCTTTCAAATCCCCATTCATCCTGACGATCAGGAAAAGACTACCTTCACATGCCCTTATGGTGTCTTTGCTTACCGAAGAATGCCTTTTGGGTTATGTAATGCCCCTGCCACCTTTCAACGTTGTATGATGGCTATATTTTCTGATTATATCGAGTCTATTATGGAGGTCTTTATGGATGACTTCAGTGTTTATGGGACCGATTTTGATAGTTGTTTAGCTAATCTGACTAAGGTCTTGCAACGTTGTGAGAAAAGCAATCTTGTTTTAAACTGGGAGAAGTGCCACTTCATGGTAACTGAAGGGGTGGTACTTGGTCATTTGGTGTCTGGACGAGGCATCCAAGTGGATAAAGCTAAAGTGGAAGTGGTTGAGCAATTACCGTACCCGGTGAATGTTAAAAGTGTTAGAAGTTTCCTTGGTCATGCGGGGTTCTATCGCCGTTTTATTAAGGATTTTTCAAAGATTGCTCAACCAATGACTTAGCTTCTCCATAATGATGCCCCATTTGTGTTTACTGATGAGTGTGTTAAGTCTTTTGACAAGATTAAACAAGCTCTAATCTCAGCTCCTATTATCCAGTCTCCTGATTGGACATTGCCGTTTGAGATAATGTGTGATGCCAGTGACTATGCAGTTGGGGCTGTTTTGGGGCAAAGGAAGGATAAGGTGCTACATGCAGTTTACTATGCCAGTAAGACTTTGGATGATGCGCAAGTTAACTATGCTACCACTGAAAAGGAGTTACTTGCGGTTGTCTTTGCTTTAGATAAGTGTAACAACCCGTAATTTTAAAAGACCGAAATTATATTTGAAAAGTAATAAATTTAATTTATTTTAATTTATTACGATTTATTTGAATTTATGATAATTTAATATAATTATTTTGAGTTTATTTGGAATTAAAGAGTAGGTTATACGATTTAAACCCGAACTTCATTTAACTATTCCCGAGTCAACTTAAGTCCCGAAACAAACCCAAAACCCGACTCCTACAAGTGCCACACGCCCAAAACACCTTTTCCCCTCATTTTAAGGCTTTTGATTACTTTAATTAAACTAATACAAATATCTAAGATATTTGTAACTTTATCGATCTGTCAACTTAAATTCCGCAACAAATCGCGTACAAACAGACCCGACATCTACCTCTTCTCCACGGCTCTCCCCCTCCTCTCTTAGGATTAGATATTTTCCTTTCTTTTGATTAAACTAACATAATATCTAATAATATCTAGATATTTGATTAAACTAACATAATATCTAATAATATCTAGATATTTACCATAATATATTTATAAAACCCGAGTCAATCCCGTAACAACAAGTTCAAAACCCGACTCCCGTAATCCTCTATATTTACACGGCCTAACCTCCACTCTTACTCACTTATTATCTTTTTATTTTACATTAAATCAACTTAATATCTAATTAATACCTTATTTAATATAATCACAATCGTTCTTCGTGTTCTTGATCGTTCTTGATCGTTCTTGAGCAAAATCGTCACAAAACCTTCGTTACTTGGTCAAATCCGTTCTAAATTATATTTCTAAAGTCTCCTCTCCGCTCTTCATCTGCATGTACGTTTTATTTTCAATTCCGACAAAATCGTTTTCAACACTTTAATTGTTGAAATCAAGTTTTAAACTCTAATAATGTTATTTTTGTCATTTCTTATAGGAGAAGATTATGAAGACGAGTTTGGTGACTCGTATATTTTAGAAGAAGATTAGTAGACGGGTTTTTAGTTCTTATGTTGGTGCTACATGGTTTTGTGCTAGCTAAGGTAACGATTACCGAGTTACTCGACGAATTAATGTCACATATCTTTTACTTATGTTTTGTTATTTACGGTTTTAAGTAGTAACATGCTAGGTTGTTATTATTATTAAGTTTTATGAATATGTAACATATTTAATGTTTTTGACATGTTGGATGAATTGTTCATAATCATAATTTTAGTATGAATGATGGTTGAATTGGTTGTTAAAATGGATGGTTGTTAATTAAAACATGTTAGAAATAAATTTGGGGTTGTTGTTGGTGGTGGCCGTGTAAGGTGGCTGAGAAACCGACCCAAACCAGGCCGGTTCAGGCCAGTTCAGGCCCGGTTCAGGCCCGGTCCAGGCCGGTCTGGGTTGGTCCGTTAATTGGCCTTTGGGCTTGTGTCGATACTTGATTGTGTTGTTGTTGTTTTGACGGGTTTTAAATATGTTAAGCATGCGGGAAATATTAAGAAACGATTTTAGAAATTGTCGACCAAAACAGGCCAAAACCAGCCCGTGGGCCCGGTTCAGACCCGGTTCAGTCTCGGCCTGGTCCGGTCTTGGCTGACCCGTGAGCCCTCCCTTGGGCTTTTGACTCTAAGCAATGGTTTGGGATGTGTCTTAATGCAGAATAGAAAAAGCATATGCTTCTCGACAACTCAGGGTTCATGAAGTGAACTACCCGACTCATGATCTTGAGTTAGCAGCTGTGGTGCATGCATTGAAAACTTGGAGACACTATCTTATTGGAGTTCATTGTAGAATCTATACCGATCATAAAAGCTTGAGGTGCATCTTTACTCAGAAGGAGTTGAATATGAGACAGAGAAGATGGTTAGAGTTAGTGAATGATTATGATGCCGAGTTGATTTACCATGACGGAAAGGCAAATGTTGTGGCAGATGCATTGAGTAGAAAGACTAGTCATTCATTGAATGCTCTTAGTACTTTACCCGATGAACTGGTAACAGAATTTCAGAAGCTTAAGATACAGTTTGTTGGAAAAGGATTCGATTATCTTGGTGCTTTGACTGCGGAACCCGATTTCTATCGAGAGATTCGTACTTATCTACCGGAGGATGCTACTTTCATAGCCATACGAGCAAAAATCCTACTTGGGCAAGCTAAAGATTGTGTGGTGGATAATGATGGCTACCTTCGTTACCATGGTAGAATGTATGTTCCGAGAAGTGCAGAGTTGAGAAAGAGAATACTTGATGAAGCTCACCTTTCTCCTTATTCTATTCATCCTGGCGGTGACAAAATGTATAAAGATTTGAGACCACAGTTTTGGTGGCCTAGGATGAAGATGGAAGTAAAGGAGTATGTTAGTAAATGTCTTACTTGTCAGAAGGTGAAGATCGAACATCAAAGACCCGGAGGTTTGCTACAACCTTTGGAAATTCCTCTTTGGAAATGGGAGTCTATTTCTATGGACTTCGTGATGGCTTTGCCTAGAACTTCTAGTGGAAAGGATGCCATCTGGGTTATTGTAGACCGTCTAGCCAAGTGTGCCAGATTCGTGCCTATCAAAGAAACTTGGAGGATAGATGTCTTAGCCCGTGCCTATGTGGATGAGATAGTGCGTTACCATGGAGTGCCTAAAGATATAGTTTCCAATCGTGATCCGAGATTCTGTTCCCGATTCTGGGCGGCTTTACAAGAAGCCGTGGGTAGTAAATTGTTGATGAGCACAGCTTTTCATGCCGCTACTGATGGTCAAACCGAGAGGACGATCCAAACTTTGGAAGATCTTCTCCGGGCTTGTGCCTTAGACTTTCACGCTTCTTGGGAGAAGTGTTTGCCTCTGGTTGAATTTTCTTATAACAACAGTTACCATGCTTCTATTAAGATGGCACCGTACGAGGCTTTATACGGTAGGAAAAGCCGTAGTCCGGTTTGTTGGGATCAAGTCCAGGATGATCATGTGTTGAGTCCCGACATAGTGACTGAGACGATTGATCAAGTTCAAGTCATTCGTGAGCGAATGAAAGCCGCTCAAGGTAGACAAAAATCCTATGCCGATGTCCGTCGTCGACCACTTGAATTTGATGTTGATGACCGAGTATTCCTTAAAGTGTCACCGATGAAAGGAGTGAAACGGTTTGGAGTGAAGGGAAAGTTGAGTCCTAAATATATTGGACCGTTTCGGGTGCTTAAGAGAGTTGGTCCCGTTGCTTATCGTTTGGAATTACCTCCGAACTTGAGTAAAGTTCATGATGTGTTCCATGTTTCTCAATTGAAGAAGTATATTAGTGATCCGAGTCATATTATTCAAGAAGAAGTGTTGAACTTGGAACCTAATTTGGCTTTGGAAGAAAGGCCGATTCGTATACTTGAAAGGGCTAACAAGCAACTCAGAAACAAAGTGGTACCCTTAGTTCATATACTTTGGCGTTGTGGAAACGTTGAAGCAGAAACTTGGGAACCCGAAGCTAAAATGTTAGCTAAATATCAAAGAGCGGAAAAAGGAGAAAATAGTTGGAAAGATTATACCAAGCGGTCTTCTATTCTCCTATTGTTTCAAATGCTCCATGTGTGCCTACATCACTTGTTAGACAAAAACAAATATATACAATGCAATATTTTTGGAATTTTTGAAGATTTTTCGATTTTTTTGAAATTTTCTTTGAGATTTTTCATCACGCATATACAAAATTTACAAATATGTACAAATATGTACAAGAATGGATATTTCCCTCCCCACACTTAAACCGGACATTGTCCTCAATGTCCAAGTGCTAGGAGGAGAATGAGAAAATCAAATGAACGTGTTTTTGTTCTTTTTGAGGATTTTTTTGAAAAAATAAATAACATGTTTTTGGTTTTTTTTTTTTTTGTTTTTCTCTACGTGGATGCAAATCCTATATGTGACGATATATTACATAATTAAATTCTAATGCAACCTAAATGAATGCAACTAGATGTCCTAATCGAAAATAAATTACAAGTACCTAAATGCATGCGCAAATGTAAAATGTATGAAAATATTTGGATTTAGGGATCATACTTGTCATTTTGGATTTTGAAATGGGAGCATCACCAACCTTCTTCACTCGGACTCTCCACCGGACTCGGTGTTCCCTCCCTCTTCGTCACCCGTGCTCAAAGGCATGGAGGGTCCTCCAAGGAAGGCACCACCCATAGTCGGGTCCTCACCCACCACCGTCCCATCTCCCGTGATGAATACTTCCCCCGAGTTGTGTGGAGGAGCCCCGTACCAATGGGCATCATTGCCCTCGTCATGCGTCGGTGGGGGCGGAAAGATAGTATCACTCCAATAATCTTGGGTGACACGAATGTCACCGTAGGCTAAGGAGCCGTCGTGGGTCGCATATCCTCCATCGGGAGGAAGGTAGAGGCGAGGGTGAAGGCCGGATGGGTGGTCTTATCCCCGTCTCATGAAATCATCGTAAACGGGGAATTGAGCCACCGATTGGTCGTAGTAGACACGATCGAGCTTTCGGTGAAGCTCCTGCCGATCCTCGAAGGCCGCTTGTAGGCCCAAGTTCACATTCGCCATGAAATCAATAAGCGAGTCGGGAAGTGGGAATTGTTGTGGAGGTTGGCTAGTGGATCATTGGCCTTGTTGAAAGGCCCCAAAATTAGTACCGGTTTGGAAGAAGGGTGGTGGTTGGTTGTATTGTAGGGAGGTAGTGGGACGTTGTCGGTCATGGCCGAAAACTCGGGGGCCCTCGGTTGTGTCGGGCTCTTGTTCCGGTTCCGCCTTGATTTCAAGGAGGAAGTGAGGAGAATCCCTCACGATTTTCATCTTTTGAGCATTGGGAAGCGGGACCGAATTTTTTCTACCCCGCCTACCTTGATTTGCCAATAGTTTTTGTCATCAAGGGGGCTTTTCTTGATCCACTTCAAGGAGTATTGGATGTAGTCGGAGGTCAAGTAAGTATCCCCCGGGAGAAAGTTAACGCCGGGCAAAGCCCGGGTGAGGCATTTGGCAAGGTAGGTGATGATGCCACCCACCACTATCGCCGAGGTACCTGCCGGTGAGTTTCTAAGACGGGCCAAATGTACGGCGAAATGGTGAGCAACGCAAGCTTTAAATGTATGGGGTCGGGTGAAGAGATAGGACCATCGAATCTCAAGGTCCGGGGTTTGGAAATTATGCGGCTCATCCCGCCCAAAAATAGTAAAACCCATAAATCGGTGCCAAATGCGGATGGCGGCATTGTGGACCGCATTAGCCGGTCTCTTCACCCCCCTCGCCTCATCTATCCCCGATATGGCCTTCCATACCCTCCCAAAATCATAGTCCTCAGGTGGTTTATGGGAGGGGGCCGGGTCAAGGTCAAAATGTCTAGCGAATTCTTCCAAGGAAAGGTTATAATCCTGGTTGAGAAGCCGGAATTGCAAGGATTCCACCTTAGAGTTTCGGTCCTTGGTAACATTTAGGGAGCTCGGAAAATAACAAGTGAGACGGGGGGAGGTTTTCTCATGGATGTCGTACATCCTCTTCATACCCACCCCGGTAAACAATTCAAAGGTAATTTTATCTAACCCTACCGATCGCATAGAGGAGCGATGAATGAAACGAGTATTGTGGAGGGGGCGTTGTTTAAACAATACGAATTTACCTTTTTGGGGTATGGAGGCAAATTCGAGACCCGGAAAGTCGGGGTCGGAACTCGCGTTGTTGGCCGCTCCCGCCACCAATGCCGCTTGGGCATTCGCCAGCTCTCCAGTTCTCGCTCTTTTCCGTGCCGCGGACATGGCGATAAAGAAGGCTAAGGGTTTAGATAAGGGTGGGTAGTGTAGTGAAGGTGAGTATGGAGTTGGGTGATTTGTGGAGGATTTTAGAGGGAGAAAATTTTAGAGGGAGAAAGCTAAATTTGAGAAAATGATTAAGAGTAGAAGGAAAAGGAGGGTTAAAGAGAGCATATACTCGGTCAGTGGGCCTGAGCCGGTCAGACCGACCGGCTGCTGGTCGACCGGCTCGTCCCATTTGCCTTGGAATTGTTTTGCGTTTTTTCAGTGAACATATCAGATGACCTCAGCCGGTCTGACCGACCGGCTGCCGGTCAGCCAGCTGAGCTTCCTTCCCCTCTATTTCCTTAATACTTTTTCATCACTAACTGCTCCCAACCGGCGGACCGGCTGCCGGCCGACCGGCTGGAGCTTCTCTCCTCTTCAATAATTCAAATATTTGCCTTGATATATGAGTCCCAGCCGGCGGACCGGCTGCCGGCCGACCGGCTAGGACGCCTTTCCTCATCCCTTTTTCAACTTTTTCATCACATGGGGGTGGTCATAGCCGGCTGACCGGCTGCCGGCCTACCGGCTCGCACCCCCCCTTAACTTTTCTTCTCGTAATAATTCCCAGAATTGAGGAGAGGGTCTCAGCCGGTCAGGGCGACCTGCTGCCGGTCGACCGGCTGAGGCCCATTTCTTCGTGGTTTCTTTGATTTCCCTTGTTTTTGACATTTTCCCTAGATCAACTTCCTTACTTAGCCCCGAGATTCGATTTTTCTGCTTTCAAACCGAGTCGGGACGAAGGCTAAGCAAAGGAGGGTCCCACTTTCCTCACGACACAAACTTCATACAAACCAACACGATCCCATCACCGAATCCAAAGTTGCACAAGTTGAAGCATAAATCCAAATGTAACTAAGTTCTAATCTAAAATGCATGCAATATTTACAAAAAAAAGGTGGTGGTTGTTTGGGGACTCCACCAAACCCGAGTTTTGGGTTTAAGAACTACTCATCCCCCAAGAGAGGGGGGTCTTCAAGATCCATTTCATTCTTCTCCTCAATCGGTAGCCCTTCATAATAGTATTTGACCCGTTGGCCATTGACCTTAAAGCATTCAGCGGCTTTGTTTTTCAACTCATATGAGCCATATGGGTAGACGGTTACCACTTCAAAGGGTCCCGTCCAACGAGACCTCAACTTTTCGGGAAACAATTGGAATCTTGAGTTGAACAATAGGACCTTGTCTCCAACATCGATTTCCTTCCTCACGATCTTTGAATTGTGCCATTGCTTGTTCTTTCCTTGTAAAGTTTTGCATTCTCATAGGCATCCATTCGAAGTTCATCAAGCTCATTCATTTGCAAGAATCGTTTATTACCCGCGAGATCCATGTTGTAATTAAGCTCCTTCAAAGCCCGCCTAGCTCTATGCTCCAACTCCAAGGGTAAGTGACATGATTTCCCAAAGACCAAACGGTAGGGCGTGGTGCCTAAGGGGGTCTTGTAGGCGGTCTTCAATGCCCATAGCACGTCATTGAGCTTCGTGCTCCATTCTTTCCTAGACTTTGTCACTACACTCTCTAGAATTTCCTTGATTTGTCGGTTGGACACCTCCACTTGCCCATTTGTTTGAGGATGATAGGCAAGTGCGACCTTGTGTCTAACCCCATACTTCTTTAGTAGAGCATAGATGGTGCGGTTGATGAAATGAGAACCTCCATCACTAATCACGGCTCTCGAGACACCGAACCTTGGGAAAATATAATCCTTGAATAGCTTGGTTACCACTTTTGAGTCATTGATGGGAGCGGCAATAGCTTCTATCCACTTGGACACGTAATCTACCGCAACCAAGATGTAGTGGTTGCCAAATGAGGTAGGAAACGGTCCCATAAAATCCACTCCCCAAACATCAAACAACTCAACTTCCAAGATGCTATTCAAGGGCATCTCATCTCTTCTTCCAATGTCGCCTCTTCTTTGACAAGAGTCACAAGAGTGAACAAAGGCATAAGCATCCTTGAATATAGATGGCCAATAGAATCCACAATGGAGGACCCGAGCTTGAGTCCTTGAGGTAGATAGGTGGCCTCCATATGTGGTAGAATGACAAGCTTGTAGGATAGCTCGTTCTTCCTCATGAGTGACACATCTCCGGTAAATCCCATCATTACATCTTCTATAAAGATACGGGTCCTCCCATACATACCTCTTGGACTCATACCTAAGCTTCTTTCTAGCTTGATGGTTGAAATCCCCCGGAATGAAATTATAGCATAGAAAATTTGCGATGTCCGCATACCAAGAGTCGGTAACGAGCATTGCCAATAAAGTTTCATCCGGGAACCACTCATTAATGGGAACCCCATCCTCTACATCTCCTCTATCCTCTTGGGTTAATCTCGATAAGTGGTCCGCAACAACATTCTCGGCACCCGCTTTATCCTTGATCACCATATCGAATTCTTGTAGAAGTAACACCCAACGAATCAATCTTGGTTTGGCCTCCTTTTTCACCATAAGGTGCTTGATGGCGGTGTGGTCGGTGAAAACAATCACCTTAGATCAAAGAAGATAAGGCCGAAATTTCTCAAATGCATACACCACCGCCAACATCTCTTTCTCCGTGGTGGTGTAGTTGCATTGAGCATTGTCCAAGGTCTTGCTCACATAAGCTATAACATGGAGCTTCTTCTCGTGCCTTTGGCCTAAAACCGCACCCAAGGAAAAGTCACTAGCATCGCACATAACCTCAAAAGGAAGGTCCCAATTGGGAGGTTGCACGATTGGAGCCGATATCAAAGCTTGTTTCAACCTACAAAAGCTCTCATGGCAAGAATCATCAAATATGAAGGGAGTGTCGTTGACAAGAAGTGAGGTTAGGGGTTTGGCAATTTTTGCAAAGTCTTTTATAAAACGCCTATAAAAACCCGCATGACCTAAGAAACTCCTCACACCCTTGACATTTGTGGGTGGGGGAAGTTTCTCAATCACCTCAACTTTTGCCTTGTCCACTTGGATCCCTTTTTTTGAAATGACATGACCAAGAACAACTCCCTCTTGTACCATAAAGTGGCATTTTTCCCAATTCAACACAAGGTTAAATTGGATGCAAGTTTGGAGTACTTGAGAGAGGTTCTTCAAACAATCATCAAATGAGGTGCCATGGACACTAAAATCGTCCATAAACACCTCCATAGACTTCTCAATGTACTTAGAAAATATTGACATCATGGCTCTTTGAAATGTCCCGGGAGCATTGCAAAGTCCAAACGACATTCTTCGATATGCGAAGACACCATAAGGACAAGTGAAAGTGGTTTTTGCTTGGTCATCCGGGTGAATGGGAATTTGGAAAAACCCGGAGTAACCGTCAAGAAAGCAAAACTACACATGATTTGCCAACCTCTCGAGCATTTGATCAACGAAAGGCAAAGGAAAATGATCTTTGATTGAGGCGGAATTAAGCTTTCGGTAATCAATGCACATTCTCCATCCCGTGATCGGACGGGTGGAGATGAGTTCACCGCCCTCATTCTCTACCACGGTCATACCGCCCTTTTTAGGGACGATTTGAACCGGGCTCACCCATTCGCTTCCCGAGATGGAGTATATGATTCCAGCCTCAAGCAATTTATCAATTTCCTTTCTCACAACTTCCCTTAATTTATCATTCAATCTCCTCTGAGGTTGGGCACAAGGTGTGTATCCATCCTCTAGTGCAATGCGATGCATACACACTCTAGGATCGATACCCACAAGGTCGTCAATGCTATACCCAAGTGCCTTTTTGTTGATCTTAAGGACTTTTAAAAGTTTTTCTTTTTTATCAAGGTCTAGGTTAGCATTGACAATCACCGGAAGTGCCTTTTCCTCATCAAGATAAGCATATTCATGGGAGGGGGGTAAGGGTTTAAGGTCTACCTTTGGAGGGTTCTTACCCTCATCTTCATCAAGGAGTGGTGGTATAGCTTCATAATCCTCCTCATCAACCTCCCCCGAACATAGATCATTAGCATCTTGGATAACATCTTCTAGAATATCCACCAAATAAGCACTTTCGAACATTGGCTTAGACAAGATACCCGCCAAGGAAAACTCAATTACATTGCCTCCAACATTGAAAGAAAGTCGTCCGTTCTTCACATCGATC